>OMLP01045786.1:6930-55493 GCA_900302685.1 Spondyliosoma cantharus
AGTAGAGGATGACATTAGGATTGTTGGTATCACAGAAAGATGTTCCTGAACTGCATTTAAGAAAAATCTTATCTTATCAATCGTTACTGTTGGAGAAGCTAATATTGATGTTAGCCTGTTGGGAAAGCTTGCACAAATGCTAGTCTGTTAGAGAAGCTAACACTGATGTTAGTGCACTGGAGAGGCTAACACTGATGTTAGTGCACTGGAGAGGCTAACACTGATGTTAGCTTGTTAGCTTTACATTTTACATCCTCACCATGTATTCATGTTTATGTATCATCACCTCCAACTAAACAAATAATGCTTGCAACTCACTGATGCTGCAATTGAACGCCTGTCTTTCCTTATCCATTGTAGCAAGCTAAGCTAGCGAACCAGTGACAAATAAAGTGAGACATGAAGTGTCATGGATACTGACTCACCTTCCTCTATGGCCTCTGTGACTTTCTCCGAGTCCTTGGAGAGGTACAAGTTTGTCATGTAGGCTTTCAGGTAGCCTATAGGGCTTTTCCCTCCTGTCATACAGAATCTCTCTATGGTCAAATCTGAAAGTAAAAAAGCAAGTTGAAGATGTGAAGACAGCAATCCCATTGTAATTACACCGCAACAGATCTTCTTCATTTATACTGAATAATCATTGTGTAGTTGTTGTTCTTGATTAAGTCTGTCGATGCCGCAGCAGATGAGCCGCGGCAGCCACGGTGCGATTACAATCAACAATGTTCTGTTCAGGACGCAGCATACCATAGTGATTAATGCTGTTTATGAGGCGCACTCCAACTTGGGCATGGTTGTTAGTCATCAGGACGATGTCAAATAGCTCCTCGCTGTCTGGGTAGAGCTCCCTCAATCGAGAGTTGACATTCATCAGGGCCTGTGTGAGAGGACAGACACCGAGGGACAGGGTGTTTTGTCAGAGCATTTACAAGACAACCATTACAACATTTGAACTACAGGTTTAAACAACACTGAAACAATCTGTATTAGAAATGTAAGCTTCTTAATGCCTCTAAATCAAGACTGAATATACATCCTCTGTATATGTTGCGCACAAATGAGCATTCATAACTGTATTTAAAAAAAACTTATTGCAGAGAAGAAAAGGAGTGATGGTGCAATGGAAATAATGCTCCGGTGAGTCATTGACCACTTTATACCTGACATCCAAGCAGGTTTACATTTGCAGGAAGGAGGAATCCAAACTAAGCCTTACACCCACAGTGTCTGTTGCCAGCTGTGGCAGCATGTCTGTATCTATTCCCCTGGCATTGAGTAGTTGCATAACAGCCCAGAAAATTTTACAGTAACGGTATGCAATCACTCCAGCGTGATAACGCCCGTGAACAAGTAGCTCGGCACACTCAAGTGCGACCTGATGAACACCACGTCTGCACAATCAGAAGCTCTGAACATCAACCAATCTGAACATCCTGCATGCTTCTAAGAAAAGCTCAATTTTCCCTCTGAAGACTGGTGTGATTTGATGACTTGGTAAGCCACCAACACTAAGCAATGGTATTTGATGACCTAGAAATGACACCCAGAAACGTTCCAAACACAGCAAAACTGAGAATGAGAAAATATAAGTAAACGGCAGGGTTTCTGCAGGCACAAACCACTGACTGTTCGAGATGCCACCCATAGGCTTTTGAAGAGCCACAATGAAGGTCAACATTGGTGGTACCAGCTATCGCAATCTTGGTAGTAATTCACTCTACCTGCTCCTGGCTATTCAAAAATGTCCAAGGAAGTACAGAGTGGATGCAGCTGAAGCGAGCCTAGTTAGTCTTACAAGCCCATCTAGCTGGAAGCTGGCTAACAAACCATCTCTGTTCACACATAAAGAGAAGTGAAATCCACTTACGTTACTAGCATGAGCTCAGATTTGGGTTTATTTGCCCCAAACAGACACAATAACTTGTATATTCGCTGCAAGAGATGGAGCAACAACGGGCACCATGGTGTGCGTGTATTTGTGTTCAGTTTTGCCTCTGACCAAAGTCAGCACTCACCAGAGACTCAGTTTCTTTCTGTTATCCTGCAGTCTCTTTCACTTTCCCAATCTCCTTTCTGTACGTTCATAAACTGAAGTACATTGCCCCTCCACCCAGCCGTCAAATAAAAAAAATGGCAGTACATTACAGTGGATTTTAGCACCAGCTTGAGAATCGAGAGTGAGGATAAATCCACTTTTTATTCCCAAAAAAGATTTGAAATCAAACTCTGTCGTTCACTCACTTGTTTAAATTATATTACACAAGTACAGTTATCAGAAATAAGCTATAGAGACCAAAACAGTTTGTTGTACCAGGCTGTAAACATGTTTATTTCTGTTTTAAAGTTATTAAAATTTTAACATGGACTCTTATGGGCGTTGACTTGCTTTTGGAGCCAGCCTCAAGTGGCTACCTGAGGAACTGCAGTTGCCCTGGAGGTTACATCTTGATACAGACACACCTACGCACTACTAATGTGTCATCAGTGACTTTTGTACCTGTATGTTGTATTCTAGTAAAATCCTGCACAGTATTCTTTTATGGAATGAATAAACAGACAATCAAGACACGTGAAATTGAGAGAAATTGTGTTTTAGATTTAAAAAAAACCCAACAAAAATAACTTTTACATGACTTATTGAGGCGTGGCCTCATTGTGCAACATGGATTTCAGTCCCTGCTGTTGACCCTAGATGCAGTAATGACAGAGATGCCTGCTTCATGCTTTAATGAATGCACTTCAGGGACCACACCCTGCAGCAGGTTGACAGTCCCGGGACTCGGGCCTACCTTGACGAAAGGAAAAGCAGCTCCTGGCTTTAGGGGCTCGCTTTCATGCTCCACCTGATGAGACACGTACTTCTCCACCCCTTCTTCCTCATAGATCTTCCTCTCTGCCACCATGTTGAAGAGGGTGCGCGAGGACACGGCGATGGTGACAGCAAAACGGGGTTTAGGCTGTTAGAGGATGGAAAAGGCATTATACACATTAGATTAATGGTAGTGCACAAGAAAGTCCGTTAAGCTAACGCACAAGCGCAACACAAACACTTGAGTGGAACTACTCACAGGTCTCGGTTTGTTTGTTTTGAGGTTGTCAAAAAAGGCTTTGGCCGCTGCCCAGTCCTTCTCCTCTCCTCCGTCTACAGTCGGAGCTTCGTTCGGCTTGATTTCACTCATCTTGTGTCAACTTTTCTAAAGTCTTGAGACCTTTTCAAACAACCCCTGAATAAGAGGTGAGGCAGCTGTAGCAAGAAAACTATCCGGAAATGTAGTAAAAGGAATCCTGGTGGGCGTGTCCTCCAGCAGTGACGAAGGCGGGACTGAGCATCACTTGAACTTGGTTGGTTGGATAAAAGAGAGCTAGGTTGAAGGTATGTGGCCAGAACTATGTGGACACCCCTGGAATACAATCATATCTTACTAACCAGGTCAATGATTATTTCTGAGTTAGTACATTTACAAATCTTCTGTACTTTAGTACAGATTTATGTTGTTCAATTACACTGTGTTAAAGTCAAGTCAAGTCAACTTTATTTATATAGCACATTTCATACAGCATGTGTAGACTCAATGTGCTTCAAAGATATCATGATAATAACCTATTACTTTGGTAAAAGTGAAAGTCACCCATACAAATAGTATTTGAGTTAAACTCTTAAAGTAGCTTAAGTCATATTAAATGTAGTGAAAGTTTATTTACATGTATGTAGATAAAAGAAGAAAAACTTTGTGTGGCAGTGAATGGAGAGCGACAAATATTTTTTGGATCCTGCTTGAATTGTGCCATGAACTACAGATATGTTTTTGTCAATTTAAAAGATAATTTTTCAAGTCGAGACAGTCACAGTAAATACAGTAAAATATCATGTGATGTGTGTTGAGCGAGATGATGAAGTTCACGGAGCAATTTAACATAAAACTAGACGGTATTTTGTTCCGTTCCGTTTTCTATTCCGCTTTTCCCTCACGGGGTTGCGGTGATGTTGCCCCCTTGTTCAGGGGGATTACTGGAGCCTATCCCAGTTATTCGATGGGCAAAGGCCAGGGTACACTCCTGAACGAGTCGCCAGAGGCTGCTACGCATGGTGCCAACTGCACATCAGGAGCAATTTTGGGGTTCAGTATCTTGCTCAAGGACACTTCGGCATGCAGCTCAGTCCCGCCCAAGGGAGCCTGGATTCGAACTGATCGAACGGCTCTACCCACTGAGCTACAGCCGCCCTGGTGTTTTGTTTTATAGAAAACAAACTGTGACTTTCTTGACTTGACTTAACACTTAAGATGCCTTAAGATACTCGACTTGGGACTTGCTTGAGACTTGGACCAAATGACTAGGGTTAAATGTCTGACAAGTGCAATATGCTAACAATACCAGGATGTCCTGCTGCATCCGGTTCATCCATTTTTCAGTATGTGAGCCAGCATGCTTTTCAGGCTTTTCTACCACAAGCCTTTGCACAGTGAAATATATGTCACATCAACTGGGAAGCTGAGAGAGCACAGACAGATGACAGCTCATTGCTGTCTTCCACATCCCATACTTCCTTTTCACTTCAAGTTTCACACTTGGGACTGTGATGGATGTGTAAGCAATTTGGAATGCAGCCCATGTATCTACAATTTTGTGATTTTGAAACTAAATTTTTATGATAATCTTGGGGATTATTGTCCCTTTATATGTTGAGAAAATTCTCCTACTTCTTCAGACAACGTAATTAAATAATCCCACTTTATGTTACTTGCAAAATCTTGTTGAAAGCCTTCCCAGAATAGCCATTGGACTGCTATGTATTGGTGGTTTCCTCATACAGCTCTGGTACACTACATGTATCAGAACTTTTAGTCAGTCATGTAGAGGTTAAAGCAAGGTTAACATTTCAAACACAAAGGCAATTCAAAGTGTTATCAAAAAGGTAAAGAAATGCACTAACCTTTTAAAGCTCAGTAAGTAAGGAAAGGAAAGGAACAATGTGATGCAAACACAAGTAAGATTTGCAGGAAATCTTTATTTATTTTACCAGCATTTTATTTTTGCAGGAAAAAAAGTTGATTACATATGCGCGTCGTTGTCCCAATCTTTTTCAGTTCTGGTTCCTGTTTTATTTTGCTGTCTAACTCTCCTCTCTTTTCAGATCATTGTCTGCCCCTACCTGATCTGTTTCACCTGTGTCCAATTATCCCCACCTCCCTTGGGTACATAGTCTGTGTGCTCTCTACTCTCTCTGCCAGTTCATTCCTTTGTAGCAAGTGTTCCAGCATTCTTCCTCGTGTATTTGAGTGAATGTTACTGTACAACTAATTTGTGATCAACATAGACGTGTCTTCATCTTAGCATCGTCTTGTTATGTTGTCTCAGCTACCATTTAACACACATGTACACGTGCACTTGTGTATGCTATTATGTGTAGCATATTTAATTAAATCAGTTCTTTAATTAAATAAATAAAAAAAAAAATAAAAAAAAATGAAGCTCTGGTCCTGCTTAGTTCTGTTCTTTGCTGCTACAGTAACAGAACTGAACTTCCTCCCTGGAGATCAAGCTTATGTTATCTTATGTTTCCATTTTGAGTGTGTTTAAATGTAATATGTTACACAGAGCCAATGTTCTTGTAGTAACACAACTTACACAATCTCTCTCAGCACACACGAACTCTCTCTCTCTCTCTCACACACACACACACACACACACACACACTCTACCTCTCTCTCTCTCACAGACACACACACACGCACACCGTCCACTGGCACATGAATGACCTCCCTCCTCCATCACACCCCCTCAGAGTTGGTAGAGTCCGGGACGGAGCATCATGGCGATAGACGGTAAGTGCTCGGTCTCAGGTGTACTGCGGTGAAACTTTGCTCGGGACAGGATGAGAACACAATGTTTATGAATCATATTTTGCAGTCGGCGCGTGTGGCATTTTTTCCCCACGCAGTTTATCTGTTAAATCTCGCCGCGAGTACCGCAGTGCTCCGGAGCTGGGACAGCTAGCAGCGCGGGGCTGATGCTGAAGTGCGGACACCCGCACCGATGCAGGAATGTTGTGATCCCTTCACGGGATGCGCGCGTGCCCTCTCAGTCGCGTGAAGTGATGCTAAAGTGGCCAGAGACACGGACAATCCGCGTGCCTTGATATGAAGACGGTTGTTAGATATGATGATTTATTTAAATATATATATTTTTGGCTTTATCTAAAAAATAAATTAAAAAAAAAATCACAGCGGGTTTCTCGTGAGCATCACATGACAAATACTTTGTTTTGCCGCTGATTAAGATCTACATCACTTGGCGGATGAATACGATGCAACGTTATCGACCGTCAAGAACGTCTTGAAAACCGTTATTTTAGTGAAAGCACGTGCTGTTACGTGTTGTCTGTCAACGCGAACAGTGGATATCAAAAGTCTATACGACGACGGGTCCCCTCGAGGTTTTAGTGAAAGTGACACAAGGATGGAGTCAGTGTGGAACGCGTGCCGTGCCCGCTGTCCTGTAACGGGCACAGTTCTTATCGTGTCACGTGCAGTCAAGCGTGCAGCGGGGTTTGTTGACACCTGAGAGAGAAACAGAGGAGGGGGTACGGGTTTCATAAAGACATCAGCAGTGCAGGGCACCGACGTGAATAGACATTTCACATCCTCTCCATTGGATGTCTTAAAGGGGCTCTGTGGAACTTCTGTGCTGTTGTGGAAGCCGGTTGGCTGTTTATGTTAGCAGACTAATGTTAACGTTAGCCGCTGTTAGCAGGGTGGAGAGGAAGCAGGAGGCACTGCAGTCAAAGTCATGATCAATTTTGATCAAATCATAAATATCGAGTTTCTTTTTTTCACAATTTCTCAATCTATTCTTTGACTCCTGATTTGATCTTATACATGCTAAGCTAGTCTGTTAGCTTGATGCTTCAGAAGAAAAACTCAATTTAACAGAGAATTCAGAGAGACAGATTTTTTTTTTTATCCTGCTGAATTGTGCCATGAATTTTGTCAATTTAAAAGATAATTTTTTAAGTCAGGACAGTCAGATTTGTCGTAAATAAAGTAAAATGCCATCTAGTTTTGTGATAAACTGCTCAGTGATCTACATGTCTCGCTCAACACACATCACCAACACCAACATGACCGCCAACTGGGCACAGAAAAGGTACTGAAAAAGATGAAATTTCCAATATATCTGGTCATATTAACAACTGCAGTTATCTGAAAGGGTAGTTTGTCAGTTCTATGAGCTGCTAGTACAGGACCAGCTGTACAATGTTTTCACAGTCTTATGTTTTATGACAAACTGCAACTTTCGTAAGATGGTAAATTATCTTTTAAAATGACAAACATTATGTGTGATTCAGGACACAACTCAAGCATCAAAATATGATTTGTCTCTCTCCAGTCACTACCATACAAAGTTTTTCTGAGAACGGTACTATGGGGCAAACCAGAACGGCGTGACTCAATAGATCAAATCAAATAATTTTGATAAATTTTGTCAAATCAAAAATATTGCTTCACTTAAGTCTCGTGTTTTTCACAATTTCTGAATCGATTATTTGACTCCTGACTTGATCTTATACACGCCTAAGCTAGTCTGTTAGCTTGATGCTAAAATATAATTGTTAATTCCCATTAACTGCTGCAATAAAAATGATTGAAGCGAGATGGATAGCCTTAAAACTTAATCTTTTTAAAATAAAACAGATGTTGAAAAAAACAGATGTACCTTGGGGACATGATTTGCAGTTGAAAAGGTACAAAATGCAATATACCAAAGTATATGATAACGCAATACTTGAGATATTGTGAAATCACAATAATACTATATTGCGACTCAAGTATCGTGATAATATGGTATCATGGGGCCTCTGGTGGTTAAATATAACTTGATCTCCAGATTTCTCAAATAATTTAAATAATATGTCAGAAATCTTTTGTCTAACTGAAAGGTTTGGCATTTGGGGTAATCTAGACTTAGACTTAGACTTAGACATGACTTTATTAATCCCTTTGGGAGGTTCCCTCTGGGAAATTGAAGTTCCATATCACACACAGCACTGTTAAATATACATATACATAAATAATATAAAATAAAATAACACTAAGAATAGAGGAAAAATATATATGCAAATATATATATACACACACACATGTGTGTCTATATAATATATATCAACTGTACACAGTATTTACATATTTATGGTTGTGTTATGTGTTATTATTACACATAGTTATTGTATTGTACATGGTTATTTTACATGCATTTGTTCATCTACTGTCCTAAGAGCAACATAACTTATTTTTTCATACTTTTTCTAGCTTGAAGACACACACAATATCATCTTCTCCTATTGGCCTACTTTAAAAAGCTCTCTTGTAAGACTACAAGTGATGTGAACAAAAACAGTGTCCAGCATATTACTTACCGCTTTGTTTTGGTAAGTGTTTTGTGTCTGCAAGAGTAGCCAACAAAGAGTTTTGCTACCATTAAGTGAATTGGTCCAGAGAGGGTCAGTCTGCTGTCTGCTTCAGAGCTTTTTTTCTCTTTGCTCTGGCTTCTTGTCATGACCTCGGACAATTTCAGTGTCCAATCGATGAAGTAAGGGAAGTTCACAGATGATTTGTTTACATTTTATGAGTAGAATTTAGGGACGGACAAATTTCTGTCTCGAGATCAGGAAAGATGCTTCCCAAATTCCTCTTATTTAAACTGTTAAAACTCGAGCCAAGGGTTTGCTTCTGACACTCTACAGATACCTGAATCATTAAATACTGAGGTGTTAAGCTGAGCGATAATGTGAGAATTTAAAGCCTGTGGGTGTGTGAATGTGTGCGAGGGAGATACGAGTGTCAGTATCCTTCATTAAATTAAGCCTCGGGAGGATTTAAGTAACTGATGTGTAATATATAGTGAAATCTTAAACGTATATATAATAACATAATAACTTATAACATAAAATATAAAAAGATCATATTAAAGGTACCTATTATTCAGTATTTCCTCAACATAATTGTATCCTTAGAGAGGTAACCTTCATGTTAGGAAACTTCAACTTAAACTGATAAATAAAGATAATTAACAAAATCCAAATAATTAAACAATTAGATGTTATTTTTTAATGTTACTCAGTAAATGTATCCTGACTACAGCACTGACTGTAACAAATTGAATTGTTACTGTAGATGCTATGAAAGATGTGTTGAAGTAATAATGACTGCATTAAATATGAATAACTTATTACATTGATGGGCTTTAGCACTGTTTTGACCCACTTAGAGATGTATTTAAATTTATTCCATTGTAATGGGAGATATTGCTGCTTTAGCATTGGTTACAAATGACTTACACTGTACTTTGTATTTATTCATAATTATTTCGAGTACCTGACCCCTGAATGTACACAATATTTTAAAGGAATAGCTCCCCACGTTTGGAAACAGGGCCTGAGACAAGAAGCTGACGGCGGTTGGTGTGTGTCCCGCAACTCTGGCATAAGTCGGCAGTTGGCATTTTGGACGACTGAGCATGTCGAATTAGTGGTGGACTGTGTGAGTGAGCGAAATCACTGTGTTCAGCCAAGTGAGTCAGTGTATGTGAAGAGAAACGGAAAAAGGAAGGGAAAAATATCTCAAGCCTGTCGCTGTGATGATTTCACCCAAAAAGTATGGCTTCTCCTTAGTTTAGTCTCCGCCTCTTCACCGCTCACAACTTTTCATCAGACATATTCTTGATTAAAAGTGGGTATATTAGTGAGAGTGGTGTGAATATGTTGAGAGTTACTTATTCTCAAGCAGGTGCAGAACGTACGAGCTGGTTGCCCCTATGCTTATTTACTTTCTTGCTTAGAGTTGGATAAGAATATTTACACCACTCTCATATTTATCCATTATGTAAGAGTTGTCCACCTGACAAAAGGAGGGAGGGGGGGACTAACAGACTATCCTGCCCTAATTGTAGCTCTTAGCTCAGTTAGTTGTGCAGCTAGCAGTTCAGACAGGGAGCTCAGGGATCAAAGAAGTGTTAGTGTTTACATTGCTAGCAGAAGAGCTTTGGATCTGGATGGCCTAGGGCTAGCTGGTTAGCATGCTAACTTCAGTAGATACACCCGCAACACGATACTCAGACATCAGACTAGCTGGTTACATCTCCTTTCAGATGGAATGTATGGACAAACATGAGAGCGGCATCAAACTTCGCATCGAACATCGCAACAAGGACTTAAAATATTGAACCGTTTGTTTAAGTCAGATATTTTTAACTCGCTTTTCCCCCTCAAAGTGTCTCCTTCATTTATGTTAACTTTGACTGTGAGTTCTCTCAGTTGGTTCCAGCTAATCAGTTTTATATTTCTCGGCATATCCATCTGTCAGCTCTGCTAACCTGAGGCCTGAACATATGTTTCTTTCTTCAGTACATGGAATCATATTTTTCAACCTCTGACTCCCCACTTTTCTTTATTTCTCTCCCAGGTGGGGGGAGGAACTGTGGTGTTCATGAGCTCATCTGTGCAAGACGAGGTAAGGCCGACCGGGCAGGGTCCGTGCACTCTTAGCATCACAATACAGTATTTTGTGTGTTTGTTTGTATTCAGCCTGAGTTTAATGCCGCTCATTCTTGGCTATCCTCCACTGCATCACTTTAAAAGCACAAAAGATTGCCACATCTAAACGTTTATCCCAACCTCCCTTATACCTGTGATTCTAACTGAAGTTTGGTGTGTAAAAAGTGTCTCTGTAGATTTCACAGAGCATAATGTCCATGCCTGAATTATGTATGGCATATCAAGTTTTGGCTCACTTCAGCAAAAGAAGGCAGCTGTGTGTTCATGATTTATTCAGCGTGGAGGTTTTGTTTCGTATCAGAGGGCCATGTGTAAGCAACATTTCCAGATTGCCTACCCACTTTTTAAACAAGCGTGCCCTACAAACTGCAGCCAGGTTAGTTATGCACCAGTCTAAAAGTTTTGTTGTTATTGCAATAAATTATCAAATGAACAGATTAACGAAGGTAAACTCGACATCATTTGTTTCAGTCTCCTGTCATGACGGTCTAGAAACATGACAGAATCATTTGTTTCATTTCGATTTATTTGAAAAACATTTCATCCAAATGAGCTCATGTTTCTTTGAGGTTGTTTTCACGCTGAATGCTTCAGTGACTGCATTTTCATGTTTTTTCGTCGGTACGCTGGAGTCATTACCTGGCAAAAAAAAACAAAAAACAGATTGAATCCTGAGGCTCACTGTGCTGTCCTGAGTTCAGCGTCAGTTCACAAGCAGAAAAAAATAAACAGATTTATTTGCTTATATTTTCTTGTTTATTCTGCTCAGGCACACACATTGAACAAGCACTCACTCCGAGATGATGGGGATAAGGTGGAGGAGGGGAGTGAAAAGGGGTAGAAAAAGAGAGAAAGATCAATTTTACTCTCCTCTGCTGTCAAGAGAAATATCAGAGTTTTCTTAGAATGACAGGTATAATCTTAAAAATAACTGATAATGGGGTGTGAGCAGAGATGGGATGTGACTAAGTACATTTACAAGTACTGTACTTTTGAGGTACTTCAGTATCCCCATGTTCTGCTATTTTAAACTTCCACTCCAACACATTGTGGAGGTATATAGTGACTTTATACTCACTACATTTACCTGATAACTTAAGTTAATAGGTACTTCCCAGATTGCATGCTGCATCAGAGCAAAAAAAGCCAATTTTTAAATGAATTTATTTTATTGCCAATCGCATAAAAAAATAATCCAGAAAAAAGGATCTGATAATCAGCCGCCCCCTAGTATACTCATGTACATATACAGTATGTAGAATCTACTTTTACTTGTACTTTTGATATGCAAAGGAAAAGTCCAGCCAAAAATTAGAATTCAGTCATTCTCTACTCAGCCCAATGCTGACTGAAAGACGAGTGAGTTTCGTTGTCCACAAAACATTTCTGGTGCTTCAGAGGAAAACAGCGTTGCAGCATTCTCCTGAACAACTGAAGTAGATGGGGACTTGTTTTTTTTCAAATTATTCAGATGGAGACATTTCAATTTTTTTTCCGGCTGTTTTTTTTTTTTATTTATTTATTTTTTACTGAAGTCCCTATCTACTTCAGTTGTTTAGGCAAATGCTGCAATGCTGTTTTGCTCTGAAGCTCCAGAAATACATTTTCATTCTTGGGTGAACTTTTCCTTTAAGTACATTTATTGTGAGAAAATGTGCATGCATTTTTAACCTGTTAAGCCCTGAGAGACAGAGTGCTCTGTACTAAAACCTCTCTAATTTTGGTCTGATTCACTTTAGTAGCATAAAAATTGGCAGAGGCAATGTTCAGATGTTTTGCTAGAGATTTGGAGCTACAGCTGCATCATTCCTCAGGGGATATTCATTCCAAAATTATAATTTCAAAAGAAAACTCTTTCATTTATGCTGTGTGCCAACTTGATTTACTTGGACCCAGCGACATATATACTTATACTTACACATCTGAACAAATATTTCAAGCGCTCCCTTTATTATGATACCTTGATTATTCAAATAGAACTTGTAGTAGAGATACACTCTGGCAGTGGTGTAGTCTACGTGATACGCAGTTATACGCCGTATACCCACTAAGAAACCATAACAATATAGTTTTGTGACTTTTTGAGAACTTTAACTTCAGTGATTTTGTTTCACAAATACTGGGTAAATAACTGCAATAACTAAATGTTGCAGGGGAATGCGTCTCCTCTTTTCACTTCCATTCATAAAATTCACCCTGTGCGCTGGCCCGTGATCTATACCTGATGTCACCTACCAACGAGCACTGCAGTCAAGCCAGCCGTGGTTCGCGTTTGCTTGGTAAAATCCTTGGTCAAAATCCTTAACAGAGGATAAGATTGAGGATTACTCGAAAAGTACACCATAAAAGTACTTCATATTATGCATGCATGTAGTCTAGGAAGTACTAAGTTCAGCAGTGAGTGTGGTGGTGCTCAAGGGGTGTTGGTCCGGGACGGGTGTGTATGAGGCTGGGAGGGAATCATTACAGTATACCCACTACAGTAAACTAGACTACAACACTGCACTCTGGTAATTATCGAGGAGAGATAATAAGGTGGCTATTTCTTAACAGGTTAAGTACATTTAATATCAGATACTTTTACTCAGAGTACACTGTATAATAACACAATGTCTTTACTTTGGGTACTTTTTACAACTCTAGTTGTGAGCTGTTTCAGAGGACAGGTGCTGCCGCTCCACTTTCCAGTGTACATTGACAATGGGTCAGGTTACCTCAGGTGTTTAAATTATTCAGCTGTCGTTGACATTTACAGAGCAGGTCCATGTATGAAGTGTCATCACACTCAGGGGCACAGGGCCATAAACTGTTCATTTGGACAGGCTGCTGTGTGACCGTGGAGGCAGAGGTCATTCTGGCTCAATCAACACGACTGTCGTCAGTGAGAGTCGATACGTAAGCCTGGCAAGTGCTGGAGTGTACAGGATTTATTACATGTCAGATTACTTCAGAGCAGGACAACTTTGTTTTTCCCTCTTCTGAGATCATTTTCTATGTATAGGAGCAGAGGTTCTGATAGTGCTTTTTGGGAACAGCTGGCTTTAAAGAGGATATTCTTTTAGAGAAGGTAAGCCTCATCTGCCACATCACTCTTACATCTCCCTGCAACTTCTCTTGCCATTCGTGGGGAATTCATCATGTTGGCAGTCTGCAGCAGGCAGCAGCACTCGTTGTCAGGCTGCAGTGGTATCTGCCTGTTGCCAGGAGGTTTGAGAAACTCTGCCTCTGTTTTTCTCTCTTCCCCTCTGGTTTGTGCTCTCAGGGAGATACAAGGTTTCACACCATTGATCGATTTAATCAGTGACTGGTGATGATGGTTGTTTCTGAAATGAGCATCGGCTACAAACAACATGCTGCAACATTTGGGCTGTGTCTGCCTCGCCAGACGAATTTGGCCTGAAATGAACTATTTTTTTTTAATGGAGCTACAACTAACAAATATTTTGATTGTCTATTAGTTTTAACAGAAAATAGTGAAAAATTATATATTCAAATAGCTAAATAGCTCAAATACCTAAAAGCTGCACTTGAAGAAGCATTTTAGCATCTTTCAGCTCATTGTTTTAGTGTTTTAGTTTCAGCTCTATTGTCAGTGCTGTATCCAGACACAGCAAACAGATGTTTTTAGCAAAAAAAACAAAACCCTGATATATCCTCTGCTCAGCAGCACCATGAAGCAGACAAAGTTAGCAACTAGCTTGTGGACAGCAGGAGATCTTGAAGGCTAAAAGAGACCTGAAAGGAGGATGAATATTAGAATAACCTTTAATGGTTGTCCAGAAACACGACTCGAGATGAAGGCTAATGTTTTTTCATATTTTTACTTTATTAACTTAAGAAGCACTATGTAGCTTAATTGTAATATTAACAAAATGAATGAGATAATAATGAAAACTTGAGGACTAAAGCTTGCTGAGGTTGCTGTAGTTTAAACATAAAACTAATAACAACCAGGCCTGGATGGTCCTTTTCCTAACCTAACCTGTAACCAAAATGTAGACAGTAAATAATATGCCAACGCTTGACCTCGGAAGACATGATGGATAACTATTCTGTGGGTAGCTAAGCTAGCTAGCGGACATGCTAACCATTGTAGTTGAACCTATTCCTAGACCGTTTTGTTCTTGTGTTTTTGGTTTGAAAGACACCACACTGTAAGCCCTTTAAAATCAGAGTATTTAAGCTTTATACCTTCATATTCGTTTCAGCTTTGCTATAGTCGCATAGCAGGAAGTGCATGCCGAGTAAGAGGCTGATCACACCTACACATGTTGCTAAAAAATGTATTGCCAGCAAAACAAGTGCTAGGCGTGAAGCTGCAACATGCTGTTTTGTCCAAAACATGCATTTCCAAGGTTTGCAAATTACTAAACCTAACATTGACTTGAATATGTAACTTGTATATGTAAATCTTTAACCAACACTGACACAAGGAACTTGCACTGTATTGGGTTTTTGGTTTGTTGTTTCCTGTTTTATTTTGTAGGTTATATCCTCATGTGTCATGTTTAACGTTCCACTTCCTGTCCTTGTCTTTTTCCCACCTGTTAACTGTGTACACCTGTGTATTTATGTTTTTCCTTTGGTTGGTCTGCATTTTGTTTCTGTTCTATGTTCTCCTCCTGTCGTACCTCATATCCGCCCTGGTTTGTTTTAGTGTTTTTTTGCTCTCTTGTATTCCTGTTTTGTTGCCTTTTGTTTTTGTGGATCTCAGCGTTATTTTAATAAAGCTCACTTTTAGTTTTTTTCAACCTGCCTGCCTTGGTGCCGTGTGTTTGGGTCCTTTTTTCTGCCTCATGATAGTGCTGTTGAATCAGGCAAAATAGACCAACTCAAGACATCTAGTGAAAATGTCTTTATTCATTCATATCGCAACAAATATTGCTGAAAAGACAAATAGCACAATGTTTTTTTTTGTTCAATATTGTGCAGCTCTACATCATAGTAGACTGCCTACAGTTGTTAAGCTACGATTGGACAATTGCTGTCCCAGATAGGGTTTTGGAGAACGTCATTTGAAAGCCTTTAAGATCGGTGTGTCTCTAATAAAAACCTAAGGGATTCATTGTTAAATATATCCGTATAATTATGGGATTGAAAACCGGTATAATGTGCCTCAAGTGTTTAAACTTGAAATTCAGACTTCTCGTATCACAAAGCCTGGCCTGCAATACGCTTCATTTTTCAAGCTGCCCTTTCCACCGAGGCATTTGGTCTTTAGAAATGCCGTTCATGCTTCATTGTCTGTCGACTTCCCCTTTTTCTTCAGTTATTTCGCTGCAGTGTGTATGTGTTGTAGCCTATTAAGTGCAGGCCCAGTGTGGTTTGGCTGGTTTACTGAGTCTACGTTTCAGTAAGATTCAGTCCCTTTGAGGCTCCTATAAAAATAGCACAGGGCTGCGTGGTTACATCAAGTATGGTTGGCCTACATACACGGCTGTAGATTGTATCTGGTTTGCCTTTGAAGTGGAAAAACCACTGAGTGTTAAAAAGTACAAAAGCTGATGCTCCCCTGACAAGGCAACATTTGAGGAGTTTGATTCCAGAATAAGTTGCCCGTCATCAAATGGGATTATTTTTGGTATCAAAGTGCGGTTGTTTACAGCCTCAACAAAGCATTTATTATTTTTTTTAGCTCGCAGCCATCTGTGTGTCTTTTTATTTACAGCCATCGGGACATTTGTTCTTCAAACTAAAAGTTACATACCTTCATAACAGTATAACTTATGTATGTCTTTGCTAATGTTAGTTTTCTCTTTATGTCTGTTCTTCTCCTCCTCAGTCTCTCCTGAGCTTCTGGGTGTCCTGTCTTCCATTGCAGCCTTCATGGCGTTGATGGCTCTGTTTTTTCTTTACCTCAGCAACAAGCTGTCAGTGGAGAGTCCTGACGATCTGTCACAGCTCAGTGGCTATAAGAACAACCAGCCAGGTACTCGTCACGTGCATAGATTGACCACACACAAAACACTCAGATCGGGATGATCATTGTCTTAATTCTGCTTCTATTTAAAGACCTTGTTTGTTTTTCCTCCTTAGACAGGTGTCCTATATGAAAACAAATCCAAGAAAAGGACAGCTTGCAGCTTAAATATATAAAGAATAGTTTATATATCCAAACATCCCTATAAAGCATGCCTCTATAAAGTAACAACAATCTGCATCAAAACATATACAAGTCTTCATGGTCCATGTTTTAATCCTTGTTCTGCTTAAATGACAAGTGGGATAAATTGCTAAAAGAAAATACACGTATCTCACAATGGACTCAGACTGTCGTTTCATAGCACATCCTGGTGTGTTTTAGCACACAAGCCTTCATCAGAGCCACAAGAGCTGTCTTCCCCTCCTTTCGTACAGGTGTTTTAAAGGTGCACTGTGTACGTGTGGGGAAGGAATTTTAATTGGAAGAGAGAGATCTTCAGTGACTGATTTATATACTTAAACAAATTAATTAAAGAAACTGTTCATGACTGAATCAACAAACTGACCTCGAAGGACGACACAATATCATACTTTTTTACTTTGTATATATATATATATATATATTTGGCGGACCCTGCCACCTTTTTGGCTTCAAATGGTTTTCTGGGGACCTTGTTTTCCTCTGAGAACAGCTTGTTATCAGCTATTTATCAGCTTTATTACATGTCATGTTTTGGTCATCCAACCTTCATCAAGTAGGCTAATATTCCAAGATTGGATGACCAAAACATGGTGTGTAAAAAAAAAAGCTGATAAAAAGCTTGATGGTAAAGTACATGCCTTATTCAGACTACTGAGATCGTGACCAGGGGTTTAAATCCTCCCTGTAGCTTTTGCTGCATGGAGTTAAATTTGGCTGTAATTTTGAACCACAAGAAATTTTTTAGACGTCTGTGACTGAAGTTGAAAAGACATTAAAAAAACATTAATTCTGGCTCTCAATAGGATGTCTTTTTGATGTTGGCAAAGATGTTGAATAGCCGTCTTTTAGATATGTTTTTGCTCAGTGGGTTTATTTAGTTTTGAAAAAAAATATTTATCAGTTTGTTTCATTACCTCATTCATATTGTAAATATTACATTTCCTCTCCAAAACTACTTAATGCCCCTTTAAAATCGTGACACTCACCATATTGTTGTGTGTGTATGCATGTGTTGGTCTCATCACACACTGTGATGCTGTCACCACACCCTGCTAACAACCACATGTCCATGTCAGAGCCTCTGATGAGCTAATCTAGCGGTCAGCGTGGCGACGGGATCCCCGGCTGAGAGATGGCCTTCTTCAAGAGCTTCCAGACCAATCTCCCATCTGTCAACATTTCCTCCATCTTGGACTCGGTCACCAGTCGCGTGGACGACCTGGCCAACGCCGTCAGCGACGTCACTTACGCCGTCAGCGACCAACTGACCGAGCAGGTCACCACTATCGTCAAAAAGGTGCAGGATGAGGAAGAAGGGGAGAACAGCGGTAGCCAGGAGCCGGGTCAGACCTCGGCAGCACAGGAAGGCAAGGCCAGCAGTAAAAGCATGTGGCAAATGTCGAGAGACTCAGATGCAGGAAACACAGTGTCAAAGAGCAACCAGGCCAGCGATACAACAGAGGCAGAGAACACTCAGAGCCAGCTGGAGTGGGAGTGGAGGGATGGATGCTGGCGGGTGAAGAAGACAGAAGCCGAGTTAGCAGAGGAAGAGAAGAGAAAGAAAGAGGAGAAGGAGCTGTGGGAGAAGAGAGACCAGAGGAGAAAAGAAAGGAGAGAGAGGCAGCTGGAGAAAGAAGCTAAGTCAATGAAAGATAAAGAGGAAACACAAGATGGAGAGCAAGAGGAGGAAACAGAAAACTGTGGACAAGACAGAAAGGCGTGCGACAGTGGAGACCAAAGAGCTGAAGAACCTCCTCAGTCACCTGAGACCGAAGGCAGCTTGTCAAAGCAGAACAAGCAAAAAGAAGAGGGAGAAGAAGAGGTCGCAGTGGACGACAGCCTCGAGAGAGAGGGAGATGACGAAGAAGAGGTTGAGCCTTCTAGATCTCCTTCAACAGGGAAGAAGAAAAAGTCAGACAAGAAGAAGGGGAAAGGAGCGAAGAGGGGTTCGAAGAAATCTAAGGAAGACTCTGATGGGGAGAAAAAGAAGGAGAAAAAGAAGAAAAGCAAGAAGAAAAAGAAAGGGAGCAAAGGTTAGATGGTGTGCTGCTTCTGTTTCACAGCCTGTGGTCTCATCCTCTTTTTTCTTCTCTTGTTTTGAAACTCTTCAAATATTTGAAATAACCTGAAACTTCAATCTTTCCAGAGTGCTGTGTTCCCGTTTTAAGCATCTGCATCTTCGTCCTGTCTCGTCTTCTGCATTACTTCAAGCACTGTGTATATTATGTTTTGTTAGATTACCGTATTGTTTGAATGTGTTGTGTCCAGAGGGAGTTTTATCAGACAGCGAGGAGGAAAAAGGCCCTGAGGCTGTGGCCCAGCAGAACACCACCTCCGTGTGGAGCAACAAACAGTCCACTGAGCAGGGAGGCTACAGCAGCGAAGCCTCCAGTGAGAGAGGTGAGAGTGAACAGCTGTGTGTTGTACATCACTGTATTCAACCAGGAGGAGTTAACAGGAACAGGCACGATTTCACCAAAGCATGCGTTGTGGAAGACAAAAGATAAAGGATACAAAACAAAGAAGAAGACTTACAATTAATTAGATAAAATGATTAAATGCACAATATGTAAATTCTGCCACTAGAGCAGCACCATTGCTGCTGAAAATCTATCTGATGCTGCTCAGGCAGAAATGTTCATGGACGAGGTAATGTTTTAAGTTGTATTCACATTATGTTCAGTCATGTCTTTCACATGATGTGTCATGCAATGTTTTCTTGGAAATTATAGCGACAGGGGTACCAAATGAAACCATTACACTGAACAAAATTCTGGATTTTCTGGGTTTGAACATTTTTGGAACAATTTGGAATAATGTAAATATCACAACAATAAATATCTAGTAAAGTGTAGTTGTAGTCACAAATGTTCCATACATTTGAATCGCCCGGCTCCCCCTGGCTGAGCTGAGCTACATGTCGAAGTCTACTTGCATGGCAGCCTCCAGCCATCAGTGTATGAATGTGTGTGTGAATGGGTGAATGTGGCAAGTGTTGTAAAGCGCTTTGAGTGGTCAGTATACTGGAAAAGCGCTATATAAATGTAAGTCCATTTACCATATCCTATCTTTAGAGAGCACATAATACATAATATAACACATAATATAATAATATAAAATGATAGCAAAATACTAAAAGTGTAGGATTGATAGAATACAAGCAATAATATAACATAGCAAGAAAGAAACAGACAGATGCAGTAGACTTAAATTCTTAAAAATAAATTGTGGTCAGTTTTTGTTTGTTGACATTTTAATGCAGAAATGTCACTTATCTGTCTTTAGAGAGCACGAAAGTGTTATATTATGTTTTATGTATAATATAACAATTTAAAATGATATATATCAATGAATCTTCTTCAAGGTTGTTTTATTTTGAAAGGATGGTCTCAACTGTGGTTGCAGCACAGTTTAAGAGGTTAACGTGACTCTGTGGTCGACTGTATGTTGAATACATAATGAGTGCAGATCACAGTAAGTCTCCAGTAACACACCTTTCATATCACATTACTCCTCCTGTGTCCCTCTCTGTATCACTGTCCTGACAGCAGCCAACAGCATCCAGAGAATAAAGAAAGAGTCCTCCCTCAGCGAGTCCCAGCCTCCTCCGTACAAGGACGAGAGATCGGCGGGGCGCGTCTCCTCACATTCCCGCTCGGAGCGAAGGGTGAGGAGGGGGTCATCGCCACAGCGCTGCGACAGCCCCCGCTGCTCCAGTGAGGCCAGTGTGGACCAGGAAACTGAGAGCTACCTCAACAAAGGCTGTGAGGAGGACATACCCAGTGACAGCACCGCTGTGCTGGGACAAGAGGTCAGATCAGAGTTACTGAAGGTTCACCTTCTGTGTCCTGAGGCAGCACATCACCATTCGTTTTATACTGTAAATAAAGTTTATATTGAGCTTATATCTGGTCTGTAGTTCACCTTAACCAACGTGCTAAAAGTCACAATTATTACCAGTTCATTAGTCAACTGTAATAGGATAACATGATTACTGTAAATGTTACTTCCGTGACATTGATGTCAGGTGTTTCCTGAAAATGTGCATCTATAAAACACTGTGTAGCTTAATACATGAATGTTTTATCAATTAATTTCAGGTGTATTCAGAAGCTCACTTACATTTTTTCCTACTATGTGTGAGGACATAAAATATGGGTACAATTATTTTATGTCTTTGTCCAATAAGTGCCAGAATCTTTTATTCTGTTATATGACTTATTTTCACCTCACCTTTGACACAAGTCTGCTTGTACATAAGCAAATTAACTGACATGAACAATTCAGGAACAGCAACTACTCGGCAGATCCCATCTCTCTTTCTTCACCATTCCTCAGATTTTCTCTTCTTCCCTTCAGGACGGCTCCGGTCCTCAGCTTCCTTCAGCCTACGAGCCAGAGCCACTCGCCAAATACGGCACCCTGGACGTCGCCTTTGAGTACGACTCCAGTGAGCAGTATTTGGCCGTCACGGTCACGGCAGCTACAGACATTCCTGCTCTTAAACAGACGGGCAACATTGCGTGGCAGGTCCACCTGGTCCTGCTGCCCACCAAGAAGCAACGGGCCAAGACAGGCGTGCAGAAGGGACCGTGTCCCGTCTTCACGGAAACATTCAAGTTTTCCAGAGTGGAACAGGAGGCCTTGGGGGACTACGCTGTACGCTTCCGCCTGTACAGCATCAGACGGATGAAAAAAGAGAAGGTCCTGGGGGAGAAGGTGTTCTACCTGACTAAACTCAACCTGCAGGGCAAGATCGCTCTACCTGTCACCCTGGAGCCGGGCTCTGAACTTACAGTGAGAACACCTTGTGAATATTTATCTGCACTGTGCATAGTTTTCTCTGAGGCAGAGGGCTGTGAACATATCAACTGTAGAGCTGTTTCATTCAACTTAGGACTCAATTAATCTTTACGTTGTTTTGGTTTATGAAGCTATAAAACGTTCAACTTACCAGAATGTAAGACAAGGAAATGCAAAAAAATCCTCATATTTGAGAAGGAAACGTTTGTTATCTTTGCTTGAAAAATCAAGATTTATTATCCAAATATTTATGCACCATGCCAATGAGTCCTTCTGCCAAAATGTCAAAGATTTCAACCAGTAGACGAAAGAGTAAATAGACCATGACAGCACTATGGACACAGTCCTGAGAATATTCAACTTTCACTACTTAATATTTAATTACATTAGAGTTACTGCATTGCAGGGTGACCTGGTTGCTCACCTAGCAGAGCGTGAGTCCTCAGCAGCGGCCTAGAAAGTTTTAAACTAGAATTCTTACATATTGCACCTTTAATAGTTGACACAAATACCTACAAAGTGGTGATGGAATGTAACCAAGTACATTTACTCAAGTACAGTACTTAGGTACAATTTTGAGGTACTTGTACTTTACTTGTGCATTTCCATGTTCTGATACTTTGTACTTTTTACTCCACTACATTATTTGTTATAACTTTATATACTACGCTCAGATAACAGGCTGCATTCAAGCCAAAGTAGTATATTTCTAAATTAATTTATTTTACAATCAGATGAAAAAAACACTGATTCTGATAATCAGTCGACCCACACTGTACAGGATACACATATATAATACATAAGTTAAGCATATTAAATATTTTGAGTATTTCTTTTTAATTACAAGCAAGAAAGTCCAAAATCAGTTCACATCTGTAGAAAAAGTCATGTGTCGTACTGAAGCGACCCCTCTGATGCTGAAGCCTCTCTGTGTTTACTCTTCCCAGGGCTGCGGCTCTCTGGTGAGCGTGTCTCGCAGTGCTGGAGCTCTGTCCTGTCGCTCCACCGAAGACACCTCCTTGCCGGAGATCCTCCTGGGTCTCATTTACAACTCTGCCACGGGACAGTTATCAGCCGAGGTCATCCAGGGAAGCCACTTCAAAACCACAGCGTCGGATAAACCCGTCAGTACGTACAAAACGCTTCCACGTGTTACACTGTTTTAGTTCTTGGGTTCTGTGCCAGCGTGGAATGAGGTGATGAGCTGTGTCGATGTTAAACTTTTCCTTCTCAGTGAAATTCTCTCTTGTAACGTTCCTTCCCCAAAGTGTGCTGATAACTTTGGCAAGTGTTTTGGCAAAGCAGATGGGCAAGACTCCCAGCAGCGTGCAACAAATACAAACCTTGCACCATTACATTTAAATGTTTCCTGGCAACAGCAGCAGCTTTTTAATAACCGGAGTGATTAAAGCCATAATGGCGAAGCAATTGATTTTTATCAGCTTTCCCATGAAAGCTGACCTTCTGGTGTGTTTCACAATCTTTAAACTGTTAATACTGACTGCTTCCTCTCTTTCTTCTTTCCAACCTTGTGTGCTGTGCTGTGTGCCACAGACGGTCTCTTCTGTTGTATAAAACACTTTGTGGGGGGGCAGCTTTATATCATGAGAGGTAAGTCAGAAGTGAATTAACATGTTCTTAAAGTGTTTGAAAAGTTTATTTATATGTGCAGTATATTTGAAGGTCTAGGTTCAGTTCATTGGATCACGTTCTATCAGTAAACAGACAATAAAACAAATGAACAATAAAAGAATTTTAGCAACGTAATTTTAGTATAACGTAATTTTGAGCAACGTATACGCAACGTAAAATATTCTTACCACCACCTCTAAAGTTGAGGGTTAGGGTTGACAAATATAGGGAATTTAACAAAAATATAAGTATGTGAGCTTTAGAGAAGCTGATTTTTCTTAACCTTCAGACAGAGCCAGGCTAGCGTATGCTATGCTAGGCTAACAGTCACCATGCTCTCTAGCTTCATATTTAACCAACAGATGCGAGAGCAGTGGCGTCCTTGTGATGTAACTCGGCAAGATTGGATTTTTTTTTAGAAAGAAGTTTCATCCAGAACTATCCACATGTCCTGATGCCTGTGGATTATCCAAGGACACTAACAAGGACACTAATTCTGGAAAGACAAGCTTCAGTTGATTGACTGACAATGACTGATGTTTGATTTTTGAGTGAACTTATCCTTTAATCCTGGTCTTCACTGAGACCCAGAGTTCTGGTTTACTCACACTGTCTCAAGATTTTAGTTATTTATTCAGAGCACAAGAAGAGTAAAATGCATCTGTTTCAAACCTCTGCTGCACAGTCTGTAATGTTTGCTGCAATACTGGTAATCCACCACTTGATGGCACTCCCTCACCGCTCTCCTCACACCTCCTTTCAGACACCTACGTGAAGCTGACAATGCTGGACTCCAAGGGGAAAGAGATGTCCAAGTGCAAGACGGCCGTGTGCCGCGGCCAGCCCAACCCCACCTACAAGGAGACATTTGTATTCCAGGTGGCGCTCTTCCAGCTGTCCGAGGTGTCGCTGGTGCTGACGGTGTTCTGCCGCCGGAGCAGCATGAGGCCCAGGGAGAGGTTGGGCTGGGTCTCCCTGGGCCTCAACAGCTCCAGCGAGGAGCAGCAGGCCCACTGGGCAGAGATGAAGGAGGCGGAGGGTCAGCAGGTCTGCCACTGGCACACACTCACCGACACATAGGAGGAAGATCTATGAGGACTGAACTCGCAATCAGAGTGTGGTGTGTGTGTGTGTGTGCTGCATACAGGTGTGAGGACAGGCAGGGGTCCCCAGTCTTCACTGCCAGAGACTGCATGATTACCCTTTAATCTGCCACTTTTCTCTGAGGCAGACAGACTTAATTGGAGAGGGTGGAGGTGAAAGCTCCAGCTTTTTTACTGACACAAGAGGCGACGGCAGACTGAAAACTAATGACATTATAATCACAGAACTAACCGAGAACAGAAGGTTTTTCCAGCGTTGAGATCTGCATGTACACACTAACTGTTTACAGGACAATGTCGAGACCCTTCCAAACATTCTCTGTCTCTGAATCTTGGACCAAAGAGCTTCGGTCCGGGACTGACAGACTCCTCCCTGTGTCGGACTTCAGCTGCCACCAGCATACCAGACATTTCTCTATCATTGACAAAGGAGAAGGCGATGAAAAAGACTGTTACAAAGGGCCTAAAACATGCTGCAACTACGCTTACAAGCTATGCTTTGTACGGTTTGTTTACATGCACATGGCATTATGCAAGATCCATTCATTGGTTTCCTCCTTCATGTTTTTGGATTATCAGTCAAATGGTTTACCAGTTTAATGGATGTCTCTCTGGGGTGTGTGTTACACAAAGCCAGAATTTTTTTCCCTTTTTTTGTGGTCTTGCATAACTCGGTACACTATGCATCTGACGCCACTTTAAACGAGAGGAATGAAATTCTGTCTTGCGCTCGCCTGAGTCTCTTACAGAATTGGACACAGCTCTGCATGCCAACGGTATCAAAGAGCAGTTTCCTTTCCTGTGTAACGCAGATTGAGCCTCTTTCACCATTCAGCCTTCTGACAACTCAGCCATGTTCATTCATGTAGAAACACGGTGCTTCCCGCTGAGGAGGAATATGCAAAAAGCCTGCGCAGTCCAATAAACCTGGCTGTTGCTGTGAGGCTGCCGACGACAGCCTCGTGTGTCGGCCGTGAAGAGAGTTGGAGTGGCAAAAAAGAAAAGGAAATTACAGGAAGATGGTAAATCATATTTTCTCATTACAAGTGAACGAATGATGTGTTATTAAATAAAGGCTAAAAAAAAAATGAATGAAAAAACTGTCCAAAACTGTGAGGAATCTGGTTGTACCTGCTTCATCCTCGTCTGGAACCAAGCCAATCTTTAATCCCCATCAGACAGGAAAATCTATTAGACGGAAAATCCCCAAAAAGACGACTGAAGACAGCCACACCCATGTTTCAGTAAAAAGTGTAAAAACCCTCTCCCCTCTCTCTGCTGGCTGAAGCTAAAGGGTGTGGGACGCATGTTTCTCTCCCCTTGTCCAAGCTGATGTCAGGGTTGAACCTCTCCTCTGGGTTTGGGATGCGTGAACAACACGTCGTCCCCTTCAGCTCCTCTGCAGGGACAAAAACTCTACAAAGTCTTATTTCTTATGAGATGAATGAAAACCAGATGTGTAGCATTCCTAGCAGATAAACAATTGGCTTCTGGTTGCAGAGAGGGGAATGACAGCCGATGGATCACGAGTTTGGCTTCAATTTGGTCCCGGCACAGTTTGTGCTTTCACAGTATTTATAGCAGTAAAAGAGCAGTGGAATAACAGTGCACTGCCTTTTTGTCACAGAGTGAAGTAAAAACAGATACCACTCTCATGTCTGCATGATAGATATGAAGCTACAGACAGCTGGCTAACTTAGCATGAAGACTGTGACAGCTGCGAACATCCCGTGAGCCTACCAACAAGGTCACCAGTGAACACACACGTCTCGCGCTTGTTGCGTGGATTCAAAAACGTTCATACATTCAAGAATATTTCTTGTTTACGACGTGGATGTGTAATAAGAACTGGACACAGTGCTGCTGCTCGGATCTGCCTCCAATTATGTCTGGTGGTTATTTGTGGTAGTGCAGTGAAAAAAATCCCCTGTGCGTAGAGCACCATTATAAAAGAGACGTGTGAAACTGCTGACAGGTCACCTCAAACTGCAGACAATGTTGATTTTGAACAAGACTTTCAAAACTCGGCCATAAAAAGGCTTAAAATGTCTGCAAGGGAGCCCTAAACCCTTGCGGACTTACCGGGAACGTGCCTCAAAGTCTGGAGCGTGGACACTGGGATCAGGCCATAGATTTCAAATAGAACTAGGTAGTGAACACAAAGGTTGTATCCATTGAGTTTAATGAGAATTGCTTGCATGGCTTCCCTCCAGTTTTCAGAAGTTTTCGAGCCTCCAGGTTTACTTCCTGGTTATGCAGCCCGCTGACGGCCGAGACATCCTGCTCTGCCCACAGACTTAACATTGTGATGGCAAAGCAGATTTTTAAATTGCTTTTCTCTGCTCGAGGAAAGTTTTACAAATACAAAACCTCCATAGTCATAAACTATCTCGATTGATGCAGTTCAAGGTGTCTTCTCAACAGTTTGTAAATACGTCAGTAAATTCATGGACTGACTAGGCAACAGTGTTAGGGCCAGTGTCCTGCTCTTATAATACATCTATGGGCTGAGGACAGTATTTTCATGAAGTCTTTCTTCTTTGAAATCAGTCTATTCCAGGAAATAGTCCGCCCCACAGCCTCCATAGCATTGCAAATTGTTACTTTTTACACTCTTTTATTGTGTAAATCATAAAAACGAGACATAACATGTTGATAAGTAAGCTTTAGAGATGCTCGTAGCAGGTTTGGTTTTCTTTGGACAGAACCAGACCCTCCCATTTCCCCCTTGTTTCATATATTTGTGCTAAGCCAGCTAGTAGAGCCCAACCGATGTCAGGGTTTGCCAATACACGCTGACGTAAAAAATGTATTTTCTTTAAATTAAATTCCCAGTGAAGTTTATGGTTTCAGTGCACTGATGTCATTTTAGACGATAAAGTTTATTGCTGTAAGAAAAACTGTAAAAAAAAAAAAATACTGCCACAGTGACATGTTATCACAAGGGTTTGATAAACACATCTGAGGGATTCATTGCGAAAAATGTGCGTATGCAGACAAATACAGTCCATTATTTTGTACTCATCAGCCCAAAAAATCCAGCATCGCTCAGGCTCTACCATCTATTTAACTGCAGGTTAATTTTTACCACGCAGACCTAAGCGTGGTATCAATCATTCCATCAAAGAAAAGTACTCTTACAGCAAGAAAAACGTAGCGTATATATACCCAAAAAGTCGAACAATGTCTTTTAATTCTGATTCACTCTTCTTATTGACACTGTCAAATAGTTAAAGTGCAGGAATGTATTGAGGAGAAAAGAACAAGGCTACAAGTAACAATGTTGAGAGTTTTTATTTCCATTTATCTGGCCTTCAATGGTTTGTTTAACGCTGTCATCAGTCATCAGTCTGGTACAGCTCAAGCAGCGTTGCAGGTGGCTGGAGCCTCGCCCACGGGCGTGGATCAGACCCTGGAGCACATAGTTTCCCCAACAACTCCTTACACCTACAGCAGAGTGACTGCAGCCTTCCAGGGAAATCTCACCCTGCTCTGGGCCACGGAAAACCAGCTGTGCCACAGATCCTACAGGGGCTTGGAGGAATGTGATGTTCTAAAATACCAGCCGACCCCCGACTGTGGCCTGAGGACAGGTTGAGAGGCAGCCAGGTAATTACGAGGAACCTGGAGCTCGAATAAAAGTGTTGAAGTGTTAAGATGTGAGGAGCCAGGCTGTTGTTTCAAGTCTGGTGCAGCAGGAGGGAACATTTTGATTTGTGTAAGCTGTAAATTTACATGTTATTAGGAATCTGTCTCTGGCTCAATTTAATATTGTTTTTGTTTTTTTTTTTCACTGGAGGGCTCAGAGAGCAGCGGCGGCAGCAGCCACCTGGAGCAGGTAGAGATTTGGCTTCAAAGACATTTTACTGCCCGTCCAGTGGCTGTTGCACAAGCTTAGTTTATGACACTGTTGCATCTCGATGCTCTCAGGTCAGCCAAGTTCCCCCTTCAAGCATCCAGTGGCACCAGCTAGTTCTCCTCGGCAATAAAATAAGCTGACGGCTCAAACGGGTTGGGACCTCTTTGCGATTAAGAATAATAAACTACAATGTCTTGTCATTTTATTGAATGTGTCATCAGCCTAAAAAAATCTTTTTTTTTTAATAATATATTCAATAAATATACATGAACCATGGTCTCATGAGAGCTTTTGTTTCATAAAAGCGTCCTCGCAGTTATAACAAGTCCTTAACTTTTCTAAATATCCTTTTTTTATTTTTAAAGGGATCTTTTTAGGTGAATCTTTTGTTCAGATTACAGGAATTAAGTCTGACACGGTCAAATAAAGGATTTAGGATTTATAATACATGATGGGAAGGGCTCCAATGGATTGACTCCCGGTAAAGTACCATGCAGAGTGAATGTGGGTGTACCAGACTGCATCCCTTTAGCGATCATTCACACAGCACCCTGAAAATGAGACTGTAAAGCAGCAGACGTCGTACCTATTTGGCAAAGAAAACATTCATCAAGCAATGGTAAAAAAAACAAACAAAGTGGAACCAATATGGCGACACTGTAAAGTGACGTTTCTGTCTGAGCGGGGGACGTTCTATACAGGAGGGGGACATGAAAATGGCGGACATATCTAATACTTGTGTTGCAAAGCCAGAACTGGTGATCTATTAAAGAGAACACTTTAAAATGTTGGGAAAAAAGTTTTTTTGATGAGACGATATTCACTGCTCTAGTAATTATCTATTAAAGGCGTAATTCGTAGAATATGGCCAGAATTCAAAAGGTAGCTCCAAAAACATAGAGGGCAGCATATCACCGGAGTAACCGACAACTGCTGCTGTTTGCTAGATTTCCTTGGCTGGAGCAAACTACTGGCTTAGTCAGCTGTGGAGGCAGTGGCCCTCGAGTTTGTCACAGAAGAGACAAACTGACCACAAGGAGTCACCATGGACGTGAACACAGCTGGACACCGACTGAACACCGCCTCCAAGACCGACTAAGGTCAGTTTAACAACAGGGGATACAGTATGGAGGTGATTTACAGCGCCGTGGACCAGGACTATGACTTCTGGGACAACAAGACGTGGCAGGTGGGGACGAGAGAGAAGTGACAGAGTCTGACACCAGCCGTGGGTGAAAACGTAGTGTAGAGCAAAAATATTTTTTCACTTCCACTTTTATTTATTTGGGGAATTGAGGATTTTGAGGTGATTGAGGACAAATCAAGACTGTTTCGTGAGTTTTATTTCATTTGTGTGTTTCACAATGATTTAACAAGGCAATTAAGCTGGTTGTCGATCTGTAAATTATATTATATTTTTCTCTTTAGTAAGGAAAGTAAGACTTTTTCATTTCTTTTATATTTTGAAGTTTGCTAATTTATTACGCTGAAACTACGATGACACCATCACCTCTTGTGGATACAAAGTGGTATTAAGACACATGCCTGCCTGGAGCTAGCTGGTTAGCATGCTAACTTCAGTAGACATCTTCGCAACACAGTAACACTGTCTTCACACTGTCTTCTGGCCATATCTTACAAATCGCTCCTTTAATATAAGCTTAAACATTACAGCCTGCAGCTAGTTAGCTTAGCTGGGCACAAAAACTTAAAAAGGGGAGGTGTTTGCACACAGATTAAACAAACAAGGAGTAATGTCTTATTTAAAGAGCTTCATAGGTGTTGGTAGGCAGCTGTTCCCTCTGACTACAGTTCTGATGCTAAGCAAACTGTAAGCTAGCTTCATATTTAACAGAGACATTTGAATAACTTATTGATCTTTTCATTTTCCACCTGAGGGCAAATTTTTCCCCAACATGTCAAGCTATGTCCTTTAAACCTAAAGTTTTACCATAATCCTAATAGTATATTTAACTTCACTGAAGACTTTCTTCATAAATACAACCTTAATTAGACATCCAAACCTACTTTGATTTTGGCAGCTGTGATTGTTGACTTTGTTGCACTTCAGTGAGGGACATGGTAACCGTTGATTGCTCGATATTATTACATTTAAACATGACTACTTTTACCTCGGACCAATTTTTACAAACATTAATAAAACACCCTATAGCATAAAAAACAGGCCATTTGAAACACTCAACAAAGAGTGCAGCTCCTGTAAGCATAACAAAATGACAAACTGGTGGCTGGTTTTCATGACAAATTCGAGGCATTATGGTGACCGCTGAAGTGAATTCCTTCTTGAACACGTGACACTATTGAACATGATTGGGCCAACCTGTTTAACTCTTCAGTCGAGGTCCTGACTCGTTCTAAGAGTAACAGGTCTGATTTTGATCTCACACAGGCAGAGGTTCTGGAAAATGTTCGTTCGACATAAAGATTTATACATTTAAACGACATTGTTAAAAAAAAAAAAAAAAAAAAAAAGAAAGACTGTTCAATAAAATACTTCTGACCATCAGTGCTTCTCTCGCGTACACGTACAAGAAGTACAGTTTGTAACTGTAAAATGGAAAACAAACGAACAAAAGAAGCGCAGTGGCAGCCGCGTGCCGCTGCCACTTTTTTTTGCTCTCCCAGCTGAAACTGTCAACAGGCTGCTGGGCCGAACGCAGCTTGACATCAGTCTGTCAGTGATTCAGTAACCGATAGCTCCATTATCAGGTAGGGTTCATCGTGGGAGAGTTTTCTGTACACTGTGTACAACTGCCCTCTTTTCTCAGCAGGTCGCTAAGAGGTGCAAATGACATCTGTAGTGGTTGATGATTGAGCATGATTGAAGAACATGAAAAAGGAGGAGTGATATCCACTCAAAAGGCTTATGTTGTTGGCAGTGTTCCCTTTCAGCTTCCACTCCTCAAATTTTCACTGGAGTTGTGGATTAGACTGCAAGCCTTTTAAGGTTAACTCATCTATACCCCCGGGAAAAATCCTAACTCCAAACTTCCCTTCTGTGCTTTTATCTAGCAGTCCCTCCCTCCATCCATCAATGCTTGCAGTGCTGCTTGTTTAAACACTTCCAGTCCTTCAATCCACTCTGCTTTTGGCTCTTTGCTGCGACACTCAGCCCCGACGCTAGATGAACTTGAAGCACTTGGTCTTGTCATGGGGTAAACGAGTCTTAAAGAGAACGGAGTCCACGCGGAACTGCGTGTACAGCAGCGGCATGTAGCCGTACACCTTGACGAAGAAGTTGATGCACTTGTGGCGTTCGTGGAAATGCGAGTCGTCGTGTGAGAGGGCCTGAGGGCAGCCGGGGCAGCGGAAAGTCCAACGAGAGGTCACCTGACAAAGAAAGAGCGAGAAAAAGAAAAAAGAGAGAGTCAGTGTACAGTCATGTACATTTGTCATTTTTTACTTCAAAATATGTTTGTACATGAAAAAGTACGTTATAGGAGTTCACTAAACCCTGAACATCATTATATATACAATCACAGATCATATCTAAGCAACGGTGACTGGGCACAGCAGTCTCAACATGATGAAGCGATGTGTAGGGGGTTGTAATACACAAGAGTTTGGAGGGCTGTGTCTTTATTTTGCACCTTTCCAAAACCAAACACACAAGAATAAACATGTGAAAGTTGAATTACACAGCATCTGTCTGCTGCAGTCATTAGCACATCCAGCTCACTATGTACAGTAGTAACTAGTTCCTTCCAAGGCCGAGAAATATTTCAATGGCTAACTACACGCTGTAAAAAACTAGAGAACATCTTGTGAGGGGATCACACCAGCATGTTGATGGTCTGACAGATGACTTCTCAGTGGTCATTACTACATTATTACATGAGTTGGATTGCACCCATCTTGGAACTCTGCCTTGATTTTTTATCAAGTTTCGTGACTCTATCTTGGATATTTTTGACGCCATCACGCTAACGAATCCATCCACAGACACAAAGACAGACAGAACCACTTCTATGTTGCTTCCTGCTACAATAGGTGTCTTCAGGCCCACATGTTGTTATAAAGACACACACACACCAGTCGCGGCTGGTTAAAAAGGTCTTTTCACTTCTATTACACATCTGCTAACCAATCCTGGATGCTAGCAGAGTTCAGGCTAACGTTAGCAGCAACTTATTGGAATTGGGGAAGTTCAGATTCAAGCCAAATTTCATTACCCAGTATAGTGTTATAATCGCCAAACACATCAGTTACTACCATTGCTAAAAGCTTAACCTGATGTCAATGGGCAACCTAGAATAAATAAAAATACAGTATTTACAACAGTAAGACATCATACACACTAATGCACACGCCATTACAGGATCAATGCAGTTCCTTTATTCACAAGTCCTTAACCTGATCATTAACTTTTAGCCTGGGACATTCAGTCATGTGTAGCCATGAAGTGCCTCATGAAGAACTTTGTTTTTTATTTAACAGGATTCTGTTTTTAATACAACTTAGCTTTAACATTAAAAACACAGCCAGAGTTTAGACAGTCAGCTAGAGATGATGCAACCTGCTGTGACAGTTGTCATTTCAGATGACATAATCGACTGTGATTTACTTAAAATGACAACTCTGCTTTTGTCTACTAACATCTAAAATCAAAAGACGCATTGCTTTAAAACATTCCTACATATTTCAAGTGGTAAATCTGCCACTGTTATTATGTAATTGTAAACAGCACATGGGCTATGCACGGGGCTTAGCGAATGGCCAATTAAGAAGAGGAACAACTGACACTGAGTGTTGTAAATTTAGCCCCAGTGGTGCCTAAAAAGTAATTTATTTTCTGTTTTATTTATCGTATTTGGACTAAAAGAGATATATAGTCTCTAACCATTTAAGACTCCACATTCAAACTTGCCCCAAATTCATTATTCACAAGGCTTATTCCAAGCAGTGAATTGCTGTCATGCAACACACTCCATCAAAGCCGTCTTTAATTCCCCTCGGAAACACCCTGAATATTAACACCCATCTAAATCAAAAAGAACTTAAACTGAGAGCTGCATGACATTTCTGTTCCAACTGCTTCCCCAGGCTTGATTGCTGTAATTATTTGTCTCGCCATAAATATGCACTCCGGTAATAAATGTCCTTCCAATAAAAATCCAGGGGAAAAATCAGACATAACGCACCAATTCGATCTTGTGTTTTTGATTTGTCATTTGTGTGGAATATTGGACGTGTCAGTTTGAGTAATGGCAAAGCTAAGTGGGCAGAAATATAAATACGCCGGGGGCCTGAGGGATATACAAAGTTTGTCGATGCCAAGCTGAGCACAGCTGCTCGGACTGCATTGCTTCGTCACTGACCTTGATGGGTGGTTTGCGGGTGATGTGGGAGACCAGGAAGTTCATGGCGATGTCCTCGCAGTTTATGTACTCGTCCACCATGTCCCTGATGGCCTGGGGCATGACGTAGGAGTACAGATAGGCGTAGTACTAGGAAAACAAACACATAGGAGGACACGTGAATGAAAAATGCAAAGAAATACAAATTTGGGTGAATGTTTTGGGGAATGCAAGTTCTGACCTTGTGGAAGAAAGCGGCTCCTGTCAGGACCATGGAGAGCTCACAGGAGTAGTTGGAGTTGTAGAGCCAGGACTGATGGTTGACGTCCCACGCGTGATACCTCCCAGGAAAGCCAACGATGCGATCTCTGGCCTCGCGCCACACTCTGTGAGACACCGGCGAACAGAAATCTTCATTTTCAATCAATTCATTACGACTGGCTGTGCTAGGATCAATAAGTGTTTTGTAGTTTGTAACTTTTTCAAGAGTCTGTCTGAGCATACGCCACCAATCTTCATCCATCTGTTCCAACTTGCCATCTCACATCGCCTCTTGGGAGTAATTAAGTATCCATTCTGTTGTCTTCTATTAGTATGTGACAGTTTTATTATAAAGATTTAGAGCCAGAATCTCACACTTGGCTCATAGTCACATACATACTGTTGCCCAGTCACTGCTAGACAGTGACTGGGCAAAAGGTTATCTGATTAAACACAGACGAGGAGACAGTGAATGTCTTAAACGAGCTCATGTGAGACCACTCAGATGTTTAAGTCTCAGCTGCTGTGTCATTTCTCCTCCTCGGCGAGAGTGCAGGTGAGGAAACATTCCTGGGTAATTCTGGGGGAGCCGAAATAATTCATGACAAATGACCCCAATTTTTGCCTGCCTGAACAAGCTGCTGAAGCACTGACTTGTAGACAAGTCAGAGAGGGAGGGGTGGTGCACAGAAATAGCATAGCGGCGTACTGTAATTGGTTTAAGCATGGCCTTCAGCTTATCTGAGTACAGTATTAGCAAATGAATCATAAATACACGGCACTGACAGCATGTTTCCCCTTTATTTTCTCTGGTTCGGTCTCTGGTGGTTGGCTCAGTCGCACTGTCTAATTCAGTGTTTTCAGGAATGTGATGCTTCTGCATTTTCTGGACATTTGAACTCCTCTCGGGAAATGTAGCCTCTATTTTACTGCAGTTTTTGTATGTATTTTTTGATAAAAAAAAAAAAAAAAAACATTAAATCAACATTCATTTAGTGTTGTAAATCGATAAAAACATGCAAACTCTCAAGATGGGAAAAAACCTTTTATAGACACAGCAAAATGCTACATTGTAATGACAAATGCCCAACCATGCATCCTCATTCTGTCATCATCACTGACCTGAACCCGAACATGATCTCATCATGGCGGAGATGAGCATCGTCATCGATTGACAGGATGGCCTCAGTTTCCACGGCATCCCAGGGGAGGAAGCGGTTGTTCAGGCTGTTCTTTTCTGTGCGTACAACCTGCAGGCGCAAGGCGAGATTCTGCTTAGCAACAACATTTCTGCACTTCACATGCAGCTCTCGTTGGTAAAGTCGTCCATCTTCTACCTGACTGATATGAACCTGCACTAATTGTTTTTTTTGGCTACTAGGAAGCAGCAGAAACAAGCTGTAAACAAAAAGTTTACAAAATAAACATAATTTAATGATGTTTTAAGCTTGGACTGGGCAAACTGTTAAAACGGCTGCTAAGTGCTCTACTTTGTTCACCAGCTAGTTGATAACTACTGGTCTGAAGCTGGGCAGGTAGCGTACAGAGTGTTTTGGGAGTTTTTTTGCTGAACACTGCTGCCTTCTCAGGCTGAAAATTTGCCTCAGGAAAGCTGTGAGAGTGAATCAAAGCAGTTAAGTTGTGTGCTGGAATACTAAAGTAATGAGCTGAAAGATGTGAAAACACTTGGAAGTGAGAGGAACTGTGGAGCTGAGTGATAATTCCCTGTGGGTACATCAAACAAGCAACCCCTTTCACATATTTATTTTATCAATTTTTATTATAAAAATATTGAATTAAGCTGCTTTAAGAAGCTTCTCTACTTCTAAAATAGTTTGTAAATGATAAATGGTTGACTCAATATGACTTTAAGCAATTTAAGTTCACAGACAATCAATGTATGTACCATTTAGAAATCATCGTATAAACTCTTCGAATCTTAGTGCCAGTAAGCATCAAAGCCTCTTCTACCAGAATCAACCCATTAGCTCTCTTCTGCCACTTGTGCACAGTCTCCATCACAAACAAATGGTGTGAAGAGGGATATTTTATTTTTAAGGCTTAATTCAAAACCCCAAATTGTATTATTCATGGACGTCAGACTTCTTACATCCTCTTAGTAAAGCTTCTGGTAATTTGTGAGGATTCCTGCAGAGTTTCAAAGAGGTACTGATGCAAAGAGCTCGATGTAATGTACTTAAACATACTCTGCACCACCTGACACATTAGAAATGTTATAGTATACTGTTTTATGCATTTTAGAGACACAGGATAAGAAGATGTATTCCTTACTTAAGAACCTCTTCTTCTGAGGGAGTACTCACCACAATTGGCAGGCCAATGTCTGGCCACAGAAGGTCATCTGAAGGAGGCTTGGGCGAGTTCCACACCACTACCACCTTGTTGAGGTAAGGAAGTCCATTCAACCTCTCCAGAGAGTTCATCAGCACCTCCTCCCTCTCATATGTCAGCATGACCACGGTGAATTGCTCTCGGGGCACGTTACCTCCTAGAGCTGCCTGGAACTCCTTCCCCGAGCCTCCCGTACCTCCACCGATAGGCCTGAAACCAGTACCTGAGCCAAGGAATTTGGCTTCAGAGGGCAACACAGGGTCCAAAGGAGTGTGAGGAAAGAGATGGAAGGGCCCTGGGGCCCGATTCCATGCTCTGTAGGTGTCTGCAGCTGTGTATGTGAAATTGCGGAGAAAGCGGGGAGAGGCATAGGGGGGCTCAGTCTCCACGGGACCCAAATCCAGGTCTCCATTGTCAGCCAGGTTGGCATCAGTTCCTGCCAGCTTCCCTGCTTTGTGAGGAATCTCGTGGGCGGGCTCCTCTTTGATGGGTGCCGCAGGAACCTGGATGCTGGTTCTGATGCTGGCCAGGAGGGTGTTAAGAACATTCTCCGAGGTAGAGAAGTAGGTCTCCCACAGAAAGCGGCCCTGCCGCCTCATAGCTAACATGTCATTGTCTGATAGGCTGCGCAGCAGGAAGTGAAGCTCTGTGACACGAGGCTTGGGGACTATAATGGCAGCTTCGCTCCATCGAATAAACTGGTGATAGGGTAGTCTGGAGTGGTCCCCCAACACAACAGGGATGGTCCCTACTTCTAGGGCCTCAAAGAGCCTCATCCCACAGCCTGCTGAGGCCACCAGCTGTCCATCCCCTGGAGCGATCACCAAGGCAAAAGTTGAAGCCTTGAGCACCTCCAGCCTGTCCTCCCTCTCTCCACAAAGAGCCCACTCAGTTGGCAAACTTGGCCGCGGGTTCTTGCAGGTGAACTCTACCAGCACCTGGTCCAAGTGGCTGTCCTGCACCGCCTTTAAGGTACCGATAATGCGATCATCGTAGTCGGCTGGTGGGTCCCCTTCCATTTCCTCTTCGAAAGACTGAGGGGGTGCCTCCTGTAAGCTGCTCCTCAGTGACTCCACCCTCTCCCCCTGGAAGGTGAAGAGGTATTTCCTCTTTACAGGAACTTGAGGGGGCACTTCCAAAAAGTTTGGTTCTGAGAGGGCATGAACCAGAGGGGACACAACCAAGTCAAAGCCCTCACGGTACTGCTGCTCCAGGAAGGTGGACTGAGCAACTGCTGCCCGTCCTGTGCTCACATTATACAGGAAGTTCTGCGTCATGGACTTTCGAGAGAGATGCACCAGTACATGATTGTGTCCATCAGATCTCCAGTATGGGAGAGCTTTTAATTGCTTCTCCAGCTCTGCAGGAGATGGCATTGGGGAGGAGGAGGGCTCCTGTAGCTCCCCAACCAGCACCAAATACAGGCAGGCAATGCTGGGGTTATCAGTTACATAAATGTTACTCTTAACAGACACTGCAAAAGCCTGCTTCACCAGTGGGTCAAGATAGTCTGCCCATGGATAGGAGCCTGTGTCATAGACATACACAGGAAACCCAGATGTAAGAGGGCAGCGAGCGTAGTCGAAGCACGAGCGTAGACGACATGAGCGTGCAGACTTGGGGGGTGGAAGTCCAGGGTCCTCCTTGTCTGGCAGCAGCCGGACCGGCAACGATAGCTTGGGCTGGTTCTGGGCCATTAGTTCTTTATAGGAATGCTCTGTCTGGCTGATGACATTCTTCAGCTGCAGAAGATCCTGCTTGGCGCTGTCGATGCTGCGCTTGCAGGCCTCAATGCGCAGGTTGAGTCGGGCGATCTCCCCGTTGAGCTCCTGCCTCTTAGCCTCCAGCTGCAACAGCTCCTCGCTGACTGACTCACGGATTCGGCACAGATCCTGCACATGTTTGGCCTCGCACAGTTCGCCACCAGGCCGCGGCCCAAAGATGCGCTTATCAGGACCCCCAGCTTCGTCTATGGTAGTGAGGTAGTAGTGGGCAATGAGCGGGAAGAAGACCAGGATGAAGAAGAGCATGAAACTGAGCCACGTGAGGCGCACACGTCGCAACACCCATGGCTGACCACCGGCACCCACCCCGCCACCGTTACGCTGCATTTTTGACTCTCTCAGTCTGCTCCTCGCCCCACCAAGGAACCGTTGCTATGGGGATCAGCAGCAGCCATGGTGTGACCTTGTCAGCAAGGCAGTGGGATGGGTACTAAATCATCTAAGCTTGGCTGTAGCTCTGTCCTTCTGTAAAGGTCATCTGAGGCCGTCCAACTACTCTTCAGCGTCCTGTGGATGTTGAATTGAGGTTCAGCCTCACCTGTATTCTAGTATGTACTCTGATGTGTTATAGCCCACACAGACTAATGCCATTTCTATTGTCAGGTCCAGCTAATCTTACAAATCTATGTCAGAAAACAATCCCACATGGTTAGAGGGGTTCACCTCGATGTATGTTGCAGGGAGGGCATGGCCGCTCACAGGTCAGTGTGATAGCTCTGTGGGCCAGTTACTTCTGTTTGGGATTCGCTCATTTTCTGGCCCCTTGTCAGGAACTCCTTTGGAGACAGGGCTTTTGGAATCTTCTCTTCTCAAAACAGGAACCTAGGAGAGAGAATAACAGACAAAACAATGAGTAACAATGAATCAATAAATATCTGAACCAAGATCAAAGTGACAGCTGTTTAACTGTAAGAATGAGGCCATTTGAGGCAGTGCCCAAAAATATTGCACATAATGCATATTCTACATATTTTGCTTTAAAGGAATGAAAACAAAATGTAAAATTCAGTATCAAAAATACAGGTAAAAGTAAACTATACATATATTTACATGTATGTATAAACTGTGTTCTTTGAGTTCACCAATTATTGACTTGACTTGATTATCCCCCCCAATCAGTGGAGATTTTTATTCAATTGCTAATTGAATTAACAGCTTGAAGAATTGGAGTGCAAGTATGAAAGCAGGAAATGGATACACTCAAGTTAAGTACTTGTACCTCAAAAGTTAAGTACTTAGTTACATTCCACCTCAAGAAACATTACAGCCTTTAGTAAAGCAAACTCGCACTCTTCTTTCTTTAGCAATAAGAAGTGACTTGTTTGTCTTTACACGGACAGGTTTTTGGCTGCAGGGTCCACACAACAACATATATTTATATATAGTCTGTCTTTCCATAGCCAGCCACTTAAGTGTTTCTATATAAAGCAAGTCTCTGCAGCTCATGCTGTTTTCCGCTGCATTCTGTTCATGATTGCCTCGTCCAGGAAAAAAATCATCAGTGTGGTGCAGAACACCAGGGGGTATCTGTTTCTTTCAATTTCCTCTCTCTCAAAGTTGCATGGTGAGAGTACGAAAGAGGGGAGAAAAGCTATCACTAGTAAACTACGCACAGTGGGCGAGCCGACACCCACGGCCCCTCCAGCAAATCTCATTAAAGGCCTCCTTCTGCATCCCAACCTCATCACCGACTCAAATTACTGAGCATCCCTGATAACGGTCCATCTCAGAGAGTGATGGGGAATTCTCTTCACTAGCTCAGGAGAGAAAAAGGCTCAGGCTTTTTCACAAAGGAAACCATCTACACCTTCTGACGCAGACTATTCAACTTCAGCCAGGAGTATTTTGAAGTTTTCAAGATGTTCCCGAAGCCACCGGAGGTGAGTTTTCAGGATATAATACCCGTCGTACACACCTTCCTCTTCAACTCATTTTCACCTTCAGAATGTAGGAAAAATGCATTTTCAGTGTGCGGATTTTAAAAAAAGAAGCTAAAAGCAGAAATGGAAGTAGCTCACCCTGAAACAGGCAGCTCCGACAGACTCTTACATCATGAGCATAGTCTTAATTTAAGCACAGATTGTTTCTTTCCGCGAGCAGCAGACAGTCTGCTCTCTGAGCTCAAGCTGTATCACACAACAGCACAAGCCCCGAGGATGTCAACTGATAGGCCAAGTGCCAAACAATCCTTATCAAATGCATTACTAACCCTGCAACGCAGCGGCCTAGCCTTGATTGAGCAGTGCAGTTCAGCGCAACACAACGGAAACGCAGGTGGTGTTTACCTTGCCGACATAACAGCTCCTCTCGATAAGGACATTATTCCCTGGGCTACTGATGAAGTCAACCCTCTGTGCTTGCAATGCTTTCATTACTGCAGGGTTAGATCACAACACACACAGATAGCATCTTAAAAACAAACATAGGAAAAAAGCCATCTTTCATTCTGTCCGAGTCAAGTAATCACATCTCCCCGCCGCCTCCATGTGACTGACATTTCTGATGTTTGGAGATTACTGCTCCAGCCCCGACTCTCCTGAAAAACAGCATCTTGCAATACAGCTGGCACATGTGTGTGTGCCTGTCAAGGAGAGGAATGAGGAAAGATACTGGCCAATCATGTGACTGGCACGTGTTTCATCTTCTCTAAAATGACTTCCTGTTGCTAAATACTTTCTACCAGGCCGTGTTTTGGCTAATAACATGTCTTTATGAATTGTAACATACTTTAAATCCACTTGTGTTTTACATTATTCTTCTCAACTAACAATTCCTTTCATCATCAATTATTTTGGACTTTTCATTCCTGATTATTTTCTTGATTAATAGATTAATCGTTTTGTAAGAAAATAATGAGAACTTCACATTATGGTTTGTTTTGTCTGATCAATAATCCAAAACAATAAAAATACTTGTTTACAATTATATATAAAAGGGGAAAAAGTACAATTTCATCACATTTAAGAAGCTGAAATCAGAGTAAAACAAACAGTTGAATACCAAAATATTTAGAAAAATGTTTTGATGTTATATGGAGGTTATATTGTACAACATCATAAGGCTGAGCGATATGGCCTGAATACTATCGATATATATTTTTAGGCTATATTACATGATAAAATCTCTTACCATCCCATTACCTATGACCTTGACCTTTGACCTTCAACACCCAAATCTAATCATTTCAAACTCGAGTCAAAGTGGACATTTGTGCTAACTTTGAAGAAATTCCCTAAAAGGCATTCTCAAGCTTCGCATTCACAAGAACGGGGCGGACGGGCGCACAACCTGAAAACATAATGCCGTAATAACAGTTTTCATACTGGTACAAACTGATGACATATACGCTGATACCAATATTTCTGTGACAGACCAGTATTGGTCTTGTATCAGCTGGCTCTACTTTGGATGCATGTGATCCAGGTTTTTAAAAGCGTTCAAGAAGTCCATGCACTGCCTCCTTAGAAACCTTTACTCCTTAATTTGGTGCTGAGAAAGCCCCTTTTCCTTCATTTCTGAGCTTTCAAACTTTCTGATTTGTTCCCAGTTTATGTGAACATATAATAGCTTTTCAATGTGATCTAAGACTTTTGAATCCCACTGTATAAAGTCTCCTATCATGATAATGATATATTTCTATTGATATATTGCCCAGCCTTACTCACTGCTGTGACTGATTGGTCTATCATTTATTCTTAATCTGACAAATCTTTGAAAATCCAAACTATGAGATGTTCAGAAATAAAGCAGCAAATTTTCACATCTAAAAATTGAGAAAAACGTTACCAAACAACTCATGTTCATATAGCAATAAAAGCACCAGTATACATGAGGTACAGACATGAATGTATGGTGTATTACTAGCTAGAAAAAGGTGCAGCTGCAGTCCAGCGAGGATACACAGCAATCCAGGCTAAGATTAGATAAGAGGCTCCAGTCCTACAAAGTAACTACAGGCCAGTGGATTTTGGAGCAGTTAGGAAGGAACATGTATCGTAAAAAGCCCCAGGACATGTGACCCTTTGGACGCTGACCCTCATCCCGTTGCTCAGTGATGTGCCCGAGGTGCAGAGTGACCGAGAGGCAACTATCACAACAGACTGATTAATTGCTGCATGACTGCCAGTGTCACAGGGGTAATGGCAGACAGATGCTGGCAAACGCTGTTGCTAAGTCTAATCTGCAGCCAAAAAAACATGCTGGCTTAAAGCTCGGCCCCGTGGCTGCTTCTGGGGGGAAACAGAGCAACACACACACAGACACACACACACAGAAACTAAATCATAATCTCTTCAGTTGTAGCTTTCTAATCTACAGGATGTCTTCTCTCCGCTGCAGTTGGATTAATCTGACTGCTGCCTGCATATAAAAACACAGGAAAGCATTGATCGCTCTGGACTTAGTTTGCGAGGATCAATGATAATGCCATCATTACCTATCGCTGAGTTGCGAGGCAGTTTGGCGTTACGCACCAAAAGGGCTGCTGTTGTTTTGTTTTTTCATTTTTTCCACTTGTAGGATTTAGGCATACAAGGCAGCACACGTGTAAGAGTGAGCTGTAAAAAAAATTAAAAAAACATACTTGTGCTCAGTGAGAGATACTGACATGTCGTCCTCGCCTTCACCTTATATAACAAAGTGTGAAGATATACCATTACGTGAGGACACACAGCAGCAGTGACCAAATAACAGATCATAATTATGTCCATTTGCTTTTCCCACTTCTTCACAGATGAAGACTAATCTCTGTATCATAGTTTAATTATTCCATTACTAATAGTGGAAATCAACACAAATTTTACATAAACTCCAGCCCCTACAAACACTTTCAAATCAAGTGGTCTGCAGTTTCTCAGGGGAAAGGGAAAGCCGAAAACACAGCCGCCTTGCTGATGACCCAGATAAAAAAAACCTTTTGCTCCACACGGTGAGCACCGAGCCAGCAATGACTTAGTCAGCAAATTACTGGTCCGGCCTATGAATAACGCAGACTGCATTAGTCTGGCATTCTGTTAATTTGATTTAGACGTATAAAAACTGGCAGGATGCATTTAACACACGCTTTCACATCAATCAAGCTCAAGTTCTTCGCTCATGCCAAGTCAAGGGAGTGTGAAAGAATGTGATGTTCGTAGGCACTCCGAGATGCATCATGTCGCGATTAATGCGAAGCAGGTCTGGGCAAAATATCCTCATCTGAAGTCAAAAGAATAACAGCAGCAGGTGCTGAGCTTAGAGCCGGAGAGAACGAAGAAGTGGGACGCTGCTTCCAAGTTCCCAGACGTTTGAGGGGGAGCACTTGTATAAATGTTTGAACAGTCTCTCTGCACACTGAGATAGAAATTCCTGTCTATGAAGGAACAGGAAGCACGGACAGAATCGTCATCCAAATCTAACAGGTTTTTACTTGACCACAATCAGCTCACTTCTCATGGGGGGGAGACGGTGAAAGGCAGCAGGAGCCAACTGTGAATGAGTGAAAGCTGAAGTTTCTGTTCTGCAACAAAAGTTGAGCGAGAGGGCGTTTTTATGCCTGCCTGCGAGGCATCTGACTGTGCTTTTTGACAGATACTGAGACGTACTGAGGGATTTCAGGGCCGACAGCGAGATCACACAGCTTGTATTTTTAATAAGGCCCCAGGCAGCAGGGCTGAAAGAGGTAGCTACTGCAATGTCTGAAATATTAAGGAGATGGATCTTTGATTTTTCTTTTAATGTCAAGAAAAAAATAGCTAACTTCTAATAATAAGACTGACAGAGATTTCCCAAACCACTTCAAACACACTTCCCCACTGGGTCGCCAGTGACTCACAGCTAAATCAATCTGAAAATAACTAATAAACAAAGACAAACAATAATAGAGCAATCTGTAATTTGGGGTCTTGCTGGGCTGCTGGTCTTGAGGCTATACTCCGGCACAGCGTGCTTTTTGCTTAATCTTCACATCCCCATACTATCATTTTCACAATCACGATGCCATGATGTTAATGTTCAGCAGGCATCATGGTTTATATTTATGTTCAACATCTTAGTTTTGCCTGTTAGCATGCTAACATTTGCTACACACATACTACAGCTGAGGCTGAATGTCATCAGTTTTGCAGACATTCAGACACATTTTAACTTGCAGTACATCCAAATGACAACAGTCTGAAATCAAACTGTCCAAGGACAAAGCAAGGACTATTTCTGCAGTGTTGCTCACATTAATACCCAAGTGTTTATCTATAGTCAGCCCCTTAGAACTTCCACTGCAGCAGCATAGAGGTTATACTATACTGCTGGGAACACTTATCATAAACACAGTGGAATCAATAAGAAAAATAACTTGCAGTTTATTCTTTCTCCATAAATGTTATGCGCACGTTTTCCATTACAATAGATGTTGAGTGCACTGAGAGTGTTTATCTTTTCACCTTTTTTAAAGATTTTCTTGGCTGGTCAGGGGTGTTGATCAGTATTTGAATTCTTATAAATTGTCTTTCCAATAACCTTCCAACTGTCTTTTGATGACAGAGCTGAAACAATTCAGTCAAGTTATTTTCTCCCAAGACTGCCTCCTTTCTCTAGCTGCTCTAATGTGTGGATGTGCTGCTTGCCTCGGTTTAATATAGGTTTTACTGAATATCATGAGATTCAAAGATTTCTCCTTGAAGACCACTGGGCACACTTTCTTCACTTGTCACAGACACAAATGATTAATCAAAAAAATTATCAGTAGATAAATTGACAACAAAAACGTTAGTTGCAGTCTGAAGCTGTACTTTAAAGAAAAGAGGAGAACAGAAATACGTGATGGTGTTGTAAATACCAATAAACACAATTCCAGGTTACTGCAGCAGCGAGCACAGGCCTCTGGAGGTGATGCTGTTGCTGCACTTCAGAAAACCATTACGCCTGCTGGGACTCCAGGTTACCCTGATGCATTTCTCCCTTTAAGGGGCTCTGGCTCATTGTGCTTGCAGACAACCCTTCCCTTAATTAATTGTGATTTCATAGAGAGGATCGAGGTAGGGCATTCCCTGTGGAGATGATAGAAAAAAGAAAAGATGGAGGCAGCTGCAGGGGGAGAGCACTCTGTGTGAGGGAAGCAGCTGTTGCAGCCATGGATCACAGCTCATCTGCAGACGGCTGACTGAACCATCTCAAGGACCCTTTTTCACGAGTAAATTACAGAGGTGACAGTGGAGTAGTAGTCAAGAAGGTAATGAAAAGGAGGGAGGATAGATCTATAAAGTCTAATCATTCTTGTCATTGGGAAAAACAACTGATGTGATTTGATTTAGTGCTGTGCAATTGGTTGATTGTCTACAATTTGCTAATTCAGACAATCAAATGCATGATTTTCCTTCTCTCTCATATAAATCATTCAACGTGTCTTTCCTTATTCATATCATATTTGATTATAAGTGGGGATTTTTTTAGAGGTTCATTTCCTGGTATCAGTTCTATGTGGTTTAAAGAAAATCTATAGATACACATTAAGGTTAAAGTGAAATGATGGAGCCAGATGTGGCTGTAAAAATCTCATGCATGACTACAGCCTACACGGAATTCACTTGTGCGTGTGCAATTGTTTGACCATGAGTAAGATCACAGTGTGGTCGATATGCAATGTTAACTGAGGCTTTTTAACTTACGCTTCTCCCTTAATGAGAAAGCGTGCTTTTACTAGCGGAATTCATTCCCTTCCTTACATCAAATACAAGGATTTTCCCTTTGTTATACCTATTTTTAACTAAATCGTCATTCACAAAAAAAGATTAAGATATCATGAGGAGTTTTAGGACATCGTTATTGATGTTTTTCACCATTTCTTTGCATTTTATAGCATATAGTTTTTGCATGAGCTTCGCTGGCTTCAGAGTGCTGGATAAGGCCTCATTCTGGTTATGGACACAGTGACAAGTAAAGACCTTATCAAGGCTTCCAATCACTGTCTGCAATGAGCACAGGGGTGTCATCAAACTGATCATGTATTGATAAATTACTTAATTAGTAAGTAAATACATTATAATGAAAAGCAAGTTTAAATCAAAAGTGAAACTGTTTTTACACTTAGGTATCAACAACTGGGTTTCCCCATTCCCATGTAAACATCAGAGCCCAGAGAAAAATCAAAACCAGATGCGAGTGTATGGGCATCTACCCTTTAATGAAAAGAAAATCGTAGACAGATGAATCAAAAATTCAAGTGTTCTTAGTTGCTGCCCTGGTTGTGATTCAAAAGGTGTGATTTAAATGTGGGGACCATGGTTGAAGTCCTCTATTTTAGCCTTGATAGCTGCTAATTATTAAGCAACACTGACAACAACGGCCAATTAGCATAAATGCTACAAATAGTACAGAACAATTGATGATTGTTGACCAATTTAAACAGTTGCTTGCTTCAGATCATCATTTATTGTTTCATTTATGTGAAATGAAATACTCTGTCCTTTGGGCTTTATTAAATTTAACACTATCAAACTTTAAGTATCACAACCTGTATTAGCACTGCAACTTTCCAGAGATGCTGGTGCTGCTTTCTGCTCTCCCTGTTATTACCTCATAATGCTGAAGAGATGACAATGAGGCCGTTATGATCATCAGGAGTATCGTGATGACCAAGCACAGGAGCAATTAAGCTCGCCCTCCATGTGGACCACCTCCTACTCAGTGCAAAATGTATGAATGTGTTGACCTTTATCTCCCAGTGTGTGCACTCTGAAAAGTCAGACAGACAAAGACAGAACGGAAGCAGATGGAAAACCTGTCACTGCCCTGTTATTTGAAGACACACAGTACTTGTCTACCGATGCATATTCATAATGTTGCCGAACACTATTTTGCAAGGGCGGAGACGGAGATAGATGCAGCTGAAACATAAAGAGACAGAGAGAGATAACCAGAGACAGTGAGGGAGACAAGGAATGAGTTCATAATGACAGATGGGCCTGGGCGCCTTCCAACCTCTCAAGCTTCCGCAATATGACAAAGATTGCACAGGAGAGCACCTCCAGAACAAAAAAAAAAGGTGCCCATGTCCTTGCGGTGTTGCACATGTTCGTCTTTTACAAGCCAAGGTAAAACAAATCATATATGTATGCCAAGAAAGATCGTCCAGAACGTCCAAAAAAATATTGGGTAGCACTTAATTTTACAGGTCCGTAAAATATCATGGTAAGTAGGTGGCAATTACCAAGTAACACATTTAAAATTGTCCTGAAAATAACCCCCCAATTACCACAATAATAACCTCAAATTTTTCAAAAACTATTTTCAAATAAGCAGTTAATAACTAGCTGAGAATTTCTTTATTACATTTACAGTGAGTTTCCAACAAGTTTCCGTTCAACATTCCTTCAGCAGGACACTAAATTGAAAAGAGTTTAATTTGCAGCTAGTTTCTGCCCAAATTCTGCAGGTCAGTAAATTGAAGTACAGTTTTTAGCAGCCATAAATTGCTAATCATCGACAAATACAACTTCATAATCAAGAATAAAGTTACTGGATGTTTAGGCAAATTGTTCCAAAGTTAGAGCTGAGGGGAAGTTGGACAGAGACCAGTTGGAAATTAATATGGCCTTTTCAGCAGACGTTAAGCAGAAACCAGTTTTCATTATTTTTTCCATTTTCGTTATTGAGATAATTGTGAATCGACACAATCATGAATATCCTCACATTAATGACTTAAAACAGCAGGCTGGTGTAGTGCTGTGCGATATGGACAAAATTGTATATCATGATATAGCTAATTTTATATCCCGATAACGATACATATCCCTTGGGGTTCTGCTTCTGTATCCACGTCTGATGTAACGTTACTAGTAATGTTATTTTCTTCTTCCATTATGCACTCCTCCGTCTCCGCCATGCTGCTTTGCTCCGTTTACTCCCGAGCGACCAGCGCCGTAAACGAGTCCTTGCGGATGACGTAAAAATGCTACCACAAAGCAGTAGCGTTGCTGTAGTTACATTCGCCTTCATACAATGAACTTGTCTTGAACTCAAAATTTGGATATCCAATGGTCATTCCGACATTGAGTTGTGCTTTACACGGCGTATTAAATCACAACCGTACTGTACGTTAACGTTAGTGTAGCAACAGTGCTAAACAAGTAGCCTATACGCTAAAATTACAATATAAACAACAGAGGGTTATATCCTACGGTAGACGTTTTTATATCGCTCTACGATATATATCGTAATATCGCACAGCTCTAGGCTGGTGTACAGTCGGTTTCCTGTTTTGTTTTGAATTGCCTTTGACAGTCGGCATGACTTGCACATTGCATCCTACACGGAAAAATAGTTAAATTAGATGTGGGAAGAGTGTGAAATAAAGAATTAAAGACTTTACCAACTATTTATTAGCTGCTTGTTGGAAAATAGATTGGTATTAAACAATATTTGAGTAGTTTTCAATACATTTTGAGATAATTATTGAGGTTATTTCAATGACATTTCAAATGTGTTCTCCGTAATTACCGTCCACACAGCATAAGATTTCAGGTCCTGCTAATTGGAGTATTGTTTTGGCAACTTGAACCCACTCGTTGACCAATCTGTGAAAATCTTCAGCTTCTAGGCTCTGTTCGTACTGGGCTGCGAGAGTGATAAACAAAATGCATCACACTGGCTTTTCATCGTGTGCTAATCTGTCACCGAAGCCTCTGCCGTGGCACGAGCTGCCCTGCAGGGGTGAGGCGAGGACAGACTCTCACTGTGCTGGTGAGAATTGAGAATGTGAGAGCCAATTAGAATCAGAGCAGACGTACAGACTCCCCCCCCCC
>OMLP01045788.1:6166-48674 GCA_900302685.1 Spondyliosoma cantharus
AGCAGGTAGAGCACGTCATCAACTAAATAGAGGGCAGGTGTTTGGATCCACATCTCTTTAGTCAAAGTGTCCTTGGGCAAGATATTGTACTCCAAATTGGCTGTTCTTTGGCTCCGGGGCTGTGTGCTTTGTGCTACTGGTTAGCTGCTGAACAACAGGCTCCGGGGCTGTGTGCTTTGTGCTACTGGTTAGCTGCTGAACAACAGGCCCCGGGGCTGTGCACTGTGAGCTCAGTGCATCGTTGTCATCGTTGTCATGCTCAGCAACCCCATGTCCTCTTCATCTGTAATCAAACCCCTTACATTATCATAGCAAATGTAAACAAACAACATGGCTATTGTCAGTACTCAACACTGTCAAGCTAACATGTTAGCATCACAAAACTGGCGCTTGCACGTCCTCTGCCATTCTTGTGCAACTAGCTCGCCAATAGCTTTAGCACAATATCCGTTCCCCTGTGGAGGATTCAGATTTTTTTCTTCTCGGAACATTCGATCCATTGATTGCTGGAGGGATAATTCCACTGAAACTATCCTTAAGTGCAAGTAAAATTGCAGGACAGTTTTTATCAGTACCTGTCATGTGTTCCTGGTCTTTACAACATCATCACTTTTGAGGATTTCAGATCATTCTGGTGTGCTCCTGATGGCATCATGTAATAAGACATAATTAAATCCACACACTGCTGAAATTGCACATGTGGCTGTGGTCTGACTGTATATTACAGTATCTCATCTCCAGTTTAAGACCATCAATCCTTCACTTTTAACCAAGATCGGTACGGGGACACGACACCGCCAATAAATTCTTGCGGATTAAGTTGACTTGACTGTTAACCCCTGCATTCTCAACCCTGAGCCTCAAGAATTATTGATTTAAACCACAGTCTCTCTTCCTCCAGAGGAAAGAGTCCTGTCCGACCTGAGCCAAGATTTAGATATGACGACACAGGCGCCAGTGCAGTGACCTTAAGTGGTTTGTGTTGACTTTGAAGCTCCATCTGCGAGCCCTGCTGTATCATGTAAGGTTCTAATAAACAAAGAGATAAATCACGAATCATATTCAAGCATCGCCTCAGGCGGAGTATCCAAGTCATTTATTCTGCTGAAGCTATTCTACCACAGAGAGGCTGAGCCATAATGCCAGCCACCATTAGCTGTGAGACCTCTGACCCCATTTACATTTGCCACTGTGAAGATACACAAACTTCTCTGTGCATCAAAGGGTGTTATGGCTAACTGCAGGTCTCAATGGAGCCAACACACGTAGCCTACCTCCTAATGTGTCACGTGGACACCAAATACACAAAAATTTGCCATTTCAGACATTCTTCTGGACATTATGTCAGAAGCCTTCACCATAATGTTCATAATCCATCCGTGTGTTAGTGTTAGTTTGTGGATAGTTGTTAGCTAGTTGTTAGCTAAAGTGCTAAAGCTTAATTCTTCTCCTGTTTATGGCTATGGTTCGATAGAGCAGGCAATGTAACTCGGTTGGTTGTTACAACAGTTTCAACAGCCATCAGAAGGAATGCAGGAGCTCTTGGATCGTCACTTACTCTCCCTATAGAATGAATCCTCCAGACTTTCTAACGCTACTGTCAGGTCAGCCTTTAATTGGTCCAAAATTTTGGATTATGACCAAATACCAGCACAACTAAAGACATTTATATCAGCTGCTGTACTTTGTGTTCACAAGGAAATCCCAGCATGCTAAACTCATAAGCATTAGCATGTTAGCATTTTTATTGTGACTATGTTAGCATACTGAGAAAGTATTCAGCTCGAACCCCAGTTGTACCTAGAGCTGCTAGCATGGCTGCTAAATGGTAAGTGTAGACTACAAAGCAACAGATAACAAGGCTACAAAATCTTGTTTAACACTCACCAACACCTGTAACCACAAACTGTGTAGAGCTGGTTCCTATATTATCAGCTCACAGAACTGAATACCATATTTTCAGGACTATAAGTCACACTTTTTTTCATAGTTTGGCTGGTCATGCACTTATAGTCAGGTGCGACTTATCAAAATATATATAAGGAGTAAACCTTACAAAGAATAAATGGAGCGCCTGTCAGTCCGCACGGAGGGAATAGCACCGTCCTTATCAAACTTGCGTCTGGAGGCCCCGTGCAAACAGCGGGGGCGACGCAGGAGACCAAGACAGCAGAGGTCCAGGAGCTCCTGTGCTGAACACCTGAAGACCCCGCCAGCAACGGCGGAGCGGCGACCATCCAACATCGCTGCGACAAAGGAGCCAGGAGGTGAATATCCCCGAGGTTGTGGTGGAGGGAGGACCGATGGAGCAATGATGGACAGCCCACAGAGTATTGCTTACGTGGGTTTGAAAGCTAACAGCTGATCAGCGGGGCTAACAGCTGTTAGCAACGGCGGGGCTAACAGCTGTTACATTAACATGCCGGACACCTACTAAGCCTGTTGTTCTGTGTGCTATTGTGTAGTTGAATAACTTGCCTTTCCAGATTAAATGTCTGTTCTTGGTCTTGGATTTTGTGAACTAAATTTCTAAATAAATGCGACTTATAGTCAGGTGCGACCTATATATGTTTTTTTCCTCTTCATGATGCATTTTTTGACTGATGCGACTTATACTCAGGAGCGACTTATAGTCCGGAAAATACGGTAACTATCCTTTAGCATAACTGCTGCTGTCAAAACAGCCAGACTTTTAAAATCCCTTTTAATACTGCGTTTACACGAAATTAAATGTTTTTTTATTATCTTGAGACAAACTGTGATTCTCTTGACTTGGAAAATTATCTTGAAAAACATCTTATGTGTGATTCATGGCACAATTCAAACAACATCAAAAATGTGTTTCACCATTGACTACTGTCCACATCAGACACACACCAGAAGGGACGAGACTTTGCCTTTCTAAAGAAGCTGGTGATAATAAGCCAAAAACTGGTGACATTTGAGGTGTGAATATAGCATTAGTTTGTTTTGTTTTTTGACCGATGCCAAACAGCTTAATGTGTCTTTTCACCATTCTTATGTCAGGAGTGGGGCTTACACTGACCTGCTGTAGACGGCTACCTTCAGATTTGTACACTGACCGAATGCTGTGTCTAAAAACTGCACTAAACTGTATACCGATTTTAACTTGTATTTGCGTTTCTCTCTTCTACCAAAAAGATAGATTTCCTTTACTGTACTTTACTGAGTGTGTTTTCTAATGCTGCTATTTTGTAGTTTTGGGTAAAATGGTCTATGTTGCATTCTTTCACAGCTTATCTGTCGGTTACCTTTTTTTCTTCTATGCCTAATGCATCGTTCACTCCACAGCTAAACATATAGCTTTTACACTGACATTATTTACTTTACTGAACACCTCAATAGGACATATGTAGCTGCCACCGAACCTGATACATAGCAGTACAGTATAGGACTGTCTATTTAAGTTTACATGCTCACTGCCCAACATACTTCTATTTGTCAGAATAAGACGTTGTAATGAAAGGACTGACCCTCTGAAAACACCAAACGTCAAACAGTTCCCATTCCTAGCATGGAAAAATCTGTCTGCCACTGCCTGTAATGGAATAACGTCAAGGCAAGGGGTCCTGCGAACAGGAGCTATAGGTCTTCTGGAAAAAAGCACAGAATCATTTGTCACCTCACGGACCCTTAAAAAGACCTCAGCAGCCTTAAATGGTGTTCAACAAGGTCAACCTTGGAATCCGAAGAGACCTTTGAAGATTACTTAGCTTTAAATAGTGAGACGTGACGGAGTGAGAAAACAGTTTATATTAACAAGCTCTTTGTTCTGTTTGTGTGCCGAGGTGAACATATATCTTTCCCTATTGTCTTACTTTAAAAGCAAGATGGGGCATCGCAAGCAGCACGAGGCAAGGAAATATGGTAACAGTTTTAATGGAGTTTGGTTAAAAAGTGGAATCTGAATCACAAGTCAAGTGGCACAGATCCTTTCATGTCCTGTTGTATTTTATACTGCATACCCCGGTGAATGGTGGTTCATTTCAGTTCTAGCTAGTTCTCGGCGCCTTGGCTAAGTAAATGAACTTCACAGCCAGTTGTTTACAGCCCTCCACATGCATTTAATTCTGCAACGCTGGTCATTTTGACTTTGCGCTTCAGTCAATGTAAAGAAAGGCCAACTTAAAGCCTCAGCGGTTCCCATGGACTGGGAAACATTAACCCTTCATGCTCATTAGCCACATGAGCTGGGTCTGAATAGGTGGACAGGCCTCTGGCTGGAGCAGAGGGGGGAAAAGTAAATCAGAATCCACTCAGCTCTTGGCAGAGGCCAGTGTCAACTGCTGTGTTGTTGTGTAAAGCAGATAATGTGATTTCCGGACAAGAGTTCTTTTCACACCTCTCTGCAGCAGCGGCCCACTGTGAGGTAAAACTCTTTAAGATGAACTCCAAGAGGGTGATTCTCTAGATACACTGGACCAAAGCTCACACTCAATAGAGGTCCGATCCATTCAGGATGTTACAGGCAAAGCTCAGGTCCATTTAATAAGCCCAAGACTCAAATAGTGACGCAGGAAGACACTGCCGGTCTGTGATTCTGTACTGTATAAAAGATGGTGTGGGGGGATGAAATGGGTGGAGCTGCTGTGTAGGCCAGTGGAACAGAATAGTAATAGCTTACTTAAGCCAGCTGATCCAATTTCCAGACACATGCAAATCAAATATTTTTATTGATGCAGTGTCATACAAGGAGTCATTCTTCAGATCACACACAGTCAGAATCTAATTGTTTTTACAATTAATTCAGTACATACTAATACAGTGTACTTGGTCACTGCATGAATCATGGCTCGGTCCATCCTGCCGCACCCTTCATTATAAACATGTTACTTTGCCAAACTTTGTCAAAACTCTTGGAATAGTCTTTAAAGTCTAGTGGAGATTGCAGTGTTTGCAATATTAGTGTGTCAGGCTAAACTACTGAGTTTGCAGAGTTGTTTAAAAAGATTTAATATAAAACTTTTCTGCATTACAATATTCAAACGTGACTAGACCTATGTTGCATATGTTGTTGCGTTATGTACTTACATTATCCCAAATGTTTCCAACAATGTTTGAACTCCACAAGTTTATTCAAGGTATCAGTGTTTTTCATTTGCTTGCCTGTCTGTAACTTCCAGAAGGGAGTCAGAAACTGAGGAAGGAAGTCGTGAACGAGCCTAAACCTTAAGTTAATAAAAGTTTTGGGAATATTTCAAGTAATGTCAGGGAGATTTTCGTCATCAACAGTGGTTGTTAAGCAATAAAAACAACCATTCCTGTGATCCCACACTACTTGTGTCTGCAGCTGATTACATACTGTGCATATAACAAAATGTCCTGTTTTCCATGTTATGTAATGAACCATTTAACATCTTGTGTTGATCTTGAATATTTCACTCAGCCCAGCTTGAAATTGGCTGAAATATTTGATTGTTGTTTCAGAGGCCTAAAACCATGTTTTTGTGTCTGTGAAGCAATTAAAAGGGAAACCAAAGAAAAATAATAGGGCTAAGGAAGATCATTCAACCACTTATATCATTAATACATTGTATTTAACTCCAGCCTGAGAGATAGGCCAACAATAGGCCTATCTTATTTTTTTCAGACTTTTTAATTGTGTCCTAATTAACATTGTTGTACATTATTAACACTGTATCAAATGACTGTGTGTAATGTGTAATTCACAGAAATCATCAAACCCTCAGTTTTGCAGAATGTTTTTAGTGCCTTTCAGCTCATTGTTTTAGTTTTGCAGCTTTAATGTTTCCAGAGAAAAAGCTCAGATAAAGCACCTGTACACTACGAGTCCTGCGTCAAACATCAGACAGACATAATAGAGAGTAGCTGGTGAACATAATAGCGCATTTAGCTACAAAAGCAGCTATTTCCTTCAGGATTTGGTGGGGAGCGAAAGAGCTCAAAACATGTGTGTTACTGGAAATGTTTACTGGATTCAGAATCACTGTTAATGTTGGGTTAGGGTTAGGGATCTTTGCATCTTCTGGGTTTATAAACATAGAGCTGTATACACATTGTACATATATACAGCCATAATAACATGATAAAATATGCATTGTCACACATTCTGTTTTAAACTACATTTAGTAATGTTACAACATAAAGAGGTACTCATTTGTATCAGTTGAACTGTGATAAATAAAGTTGCCTACATAATGTCAATAGTTATGATCCAAATTGTACTGGAAACCATATAAAGTCATCATCATCATATAAAGTAAACTAATTTTTCAGTAAGGCAGGAAGAGACTACACACCCATCTGTGTCCCTGATCTCCATCCATCCCCTCCCTGCTGGGTCGACCAGTTCACCCAGCATGCCATAATGTAACTTCATCTCACCAACATGCTCCAGAGATCCTCCAATAAATCATTTAACCCATCACACAAGGTCCAATCTTTTATTGGACAACCAGGAGTTAGTAGATGTGACTTCATTAAATTGCATACAGTCGTGGTCATATTAACCAACCCAGCTTTTCAGCACTGTTTTATACCAGAGACACCAAAGGGACACTTCAAGAGAAAGATCCAACACTGATGAGTCACTCAGTATGTTTCCATGCACACTTATGTTGAGCTACGGTCATAGCTCAATGAGGTCATTTAATTGGATTACTGCCATTGTCCCAGTATACAAGCACCAGGGGAGAATCGATATTGACGAAAGTATGTCCGACTACACCATGGCTGTTGGTATTTTGTAAAGGTCACCATTTCGCGTTTTCCTTCTGTCTATGTAATTAAAAATGTTTAATTCCTTCAGCTGAGACAACATAAACTATGTCTCCTTGTCGGTCCAAAAAATTTACATTTCTTGCTCCAGCCCTCGCAATATTGATACCTTCGTAGCTGTCTTCTTCTTTTGTTTTTCCCAGCGTTCTGTTACGGATTTATGTCATTGACTTCCGTCAATGCTCGGTGCGTGGACTGTGGTGCATGCGCAGAACGCAGAGGCCATTTAGGTCCAAATAGCTTTACATCAAAGAGTCTCATGTATACCCTAACCCTATCCAACTGCATTATCTGGGAGTAACACAATAGTCCGACTTTTTCTACATCGTGTACACATAGTGACTGCTGTTCAGGAGATGTTTAATCATGAGTTTAAATTAAAAACTTCACTTCCTGTGGGTGGAGACGCAGACACACTGACACCACAACTTAATTTGTGCAAATCTTTAGCATCTCAGTTCGTTTACATTGGATTTAAAAGAAGGCCTTTGGATGACCAGGGAATAATGTTTGCGTTTTTAGCAGTGTTTTAGAAGCGTCCTCACAGGCTGCACTGACAGAGTTAAATGCTTTAGGTTTAGGCTTTTCAGGTGAGATCTTGTGGTATACAGAGCATGTGGATATTAGCTTTGTTTATTCATTTTATTCAGTCATGAAAACAAACAGAGTTTGTTCATTTAAATCAGTCAATGAAGATATTTATCTTCTTATTAACATTTCCACCACAAAACTACAGAGTGCTCCTTTAAAGGTCCAATTTGTAAGAGAAGTGGATATTTGAGCACAAATAGGACTGTTAACTAACATACGTTACAATAAGTCAAACACTGCTTTTGTTGTATTCAGATGGCAAGAGAGATCAAATCCTGACGCTTTGGGATGGTAGGTCGGGATGGTAACCACCCCTGAGCATCAGTATTTGAAGAGTTGGGAATGAAACTCAAAAGACAACTTTTCTTACAAATAGGCCCTTTAACTTAACGTATTTAACTTCCATCACATACAGTAGGTAACCTTTTTTTTTGTTCCAAACCATGATCTTTTCCTAAACCTAACCAAAGTGCAACTGAAAGATTTTCCTGCAGTCTCATACAGATTAGGGAAGCATGTGCACCTACATGACACGCATACAGATGTAAAGAGATGTTGTCAGTATTTCACTGAATGGACTGGATACATTTTGAATCTCCACGACAATACTTGCACCTGACCAAACAGTAATTCATCATGCCAAGGCCAGGATCACTGTTACTGTCAGCACAAGGTTCATGTCTCAGGAGTATATTTCCTCCATGTATGAGGTGCCCTTTGACCCTCTTAAAGTTAATGAGCTATCACTATGTCCAACTCACTTGGGTTTCTGGCCCGATCCGTCCACCAGACATAAACAACAAATTACTCGGAGTGTTGAAATTATGATGTTATACAAAGTGTATTTTACATCCAGCCGCATATCCCACAGTCTGCACCATTAGCATGGTGTGAGGCCCCGACTCATCACTAAAAGGTATTTCCTTGAAAAACTGAGAATATTAGAAAATGTGTATGTATGTTGAAATAACACGAAAAAAGGCAAAGCACAGCGCAAGAGAGGGGTGTGCCGTGCTGCAACATAGGAACATAGTTTTGCTGGCAATGTGTTCTTAAGTGACATTTCATGATAGCATGATTCATACACCCCCACTAGAGTTTATGATTTCAAACCGAGCCCTCAAATCCAAGGAGACTCCTTTATACTCCTACTACACCTGCTCAGACATTAATATTAACCATCCACCTCTCTCATCAAAACATATCGACATTACGTAGTATGGACCCTTTAAAGTATATTATATAGGTCAAATCCTTGGGGTGAGGGTGTCCAAGTCTGAGAGACGTCTGTCCAACAATAGATCAGGCTTACTGGCCATCTGCTGGACAAACTGGGTGTGTTATTACAGTACAGCCGGGACAACGGAGCTTAAATCAGCAGAATACCAAAGTGGATGAATGAATGTGTTTTCATCTGCGGCCATGCTTCAGTTGGAGAAGAGCTGAGGTATCAAGACTGTCTCATCTCATGTGTTAGAAGACTGCATGGCACAGCAGAAATCTGCCGTAACAGATACTGCTGGAGCAACAAGAGATGTTCAAGAGACAATAGATGTCTCTATTGATATCCAGCCTGTCATCAGATAATATGGGATAGACTTACAGTAATGATTCCTTAATGTCTTACTGTAAAATATCTGGATAATACCTGAAAACGCAAAGTTTCAGACGGATCATCAATCAGGATTCAGCATATTGTTATATTCTTATATATATACTTTATTTTATACAGTTAGATGGATGTATACATAGTATACAATACAAAAGACAACAATAAAAAATAACATTATCTGTACATGATGTGAAAGAAAGAAAAAACAAACTATACAACACCATCTTTTAGATGGTATGATTGGGCCTCTGAGCCACAACAGACTGAAGATGAAGAGTGACATGAACCTTCTGTTGAAGGACTTGTTGGCATTGTGTTCAGCCAGTTTAAAGGACAATTCCACCCTCAAATACACATCATTATCTATTATTGTGTGATAATTGTCTGTTGTTGTTATTCTATGATGAATCTTGAAATTGGAAGCAGTGAGTTTTAGTCTCAGAAACATGTAAATGATCAAGAGAAGACACCCTCGTACTACCAAAACTGGACTCTTACCGAATATTTTTCAGACTGCTAATCGATTTTCTACATAGCTACACATATTTCAAAATGCAATAGCAAAATAATATTCCCTTCAAAACAACAAAACTGAACGGAAATTCGACCAATAGGTGTGTGTGTGGTGAAGGATTTTGTTTGAGGATGGGTTTTCTCTTTAATGTCACCGAGGATGATGAAGATGATGAGCCTTCATCTGTTTGCGTATATGGCAGGCCTTACTCATCAGTTCACTGAAGAGAATACGTTTGAGTAAGTAACACCACAGAGAAATAATCAATCCATATACATTTTGTCTTGTCATTAAGGTCTGGAGGTGATGAAGCAGCCATGCAGCAGAAGGACAGATGCCTGTAAAGGTAGAGGAAATGCCAGCAAGCATTTGACTCAGAGCAACACAGCAAACATGAACTTCTTGAGGGTCACGGCTCGGCCTGCAATGTGATATAACTAGGATATTTATCTATTTGACAGTTGATCTATGGTCCAATATATACATACACTGTAAATAGCTTTTAGGACTCATTTTATGGACACATGAGACCGGCAGTGGGAGGTTACAGTACAAATAAGTTGAAAACCCTTGCTGTGCTGGTTCCTCGTCAACCAGCGTCCCATCAGATAAAATTGTTTCTGCTTTGAAAGGCCATTTTTAACGGTACTGTGCACCTTTTCTTCACAACTAATATAGTTTCCGTCTTTTATCACGGGATGGTATTTTACATAGTTTATTTCCATATATGGGTATGTTTTATTTCTTTCACTATGAGTTTACCTCTTTTTATATTTTCTAACTCTACTATGTATGTTTGCTGCTTTTTATGTCATGCACCTTTTTCTTAACGCTGCTCTTGTCCTGTCTTTGTCTTTTTTAAACTAGAAAAGTACTCTGTGAATAGACATTAGACTATTATTACAATTATTCAGATAAGTGAAGATAAACAAATTTCTACAAAATATTGTTTTAAAGTCCAACTGAAATCACATTTAGTCATCCTTTTTTGTGGTAAAAAAAATAAAAATAATAATAATAATGTCAGTGTGTTGTTTTTATTATTATAATGAAGAAAAAAGGTCCGGTGAGAATTATCATAATTGTTATTTTTCATCTCAGCCTTCTCCATCAATATAGACCGATGACTGGCAGTACTACATTTTAAAGAAACCTTGAGGGCACCACCATGAAACTGAAAACTGTCAAATATCATTTCTCCCTTTTGGTTTCTGATTTGTTCTCAAAGGAGAACACAAGGCAAGTGATTTTCAGAGATATGTGTGCTGAAGACAAAAACAATACCATTACATTTCATATGAACTCTAAGCTGATGACAGAGATGTAAAGTGAAGCTACTTTGAGCAAGCCATGCTTCTGTAGAGCCTCTAGCAGAGAGGTGCATCTCACAGAACTAAGGCTTTTATGAAGGTTGTAACTCTTTGGCAACATTGAACAAATAGCTGAGCATCGGTCGATTTGGTTTACACAGAACGGACACAGATCCGCTAAATAGAATGTGCTGACATTTTAGCTCTATCTAAATTTTGTTTGCAACATTTATTTTTTTTTTTTCAGATTTTTGGTCAGTAAGTAAAATTGAGGAACCCTGTGATATTAATTGAAATCATAAAGATTGTATCAAGTGCGAAGGATATATAGTTGACTGGTTTTCATTTTGGAAAAGTTATAAAGCTTGTAAAGATATTAGTCAACATGATCTGACTCTGAATGGAAGTGTATTAGCCATCACACAACAGCCAATGACACTGAATCAAGAAAAATGACAACACAAAATATGTTGAAACTGTGTGGACCTGCATGAATGATACAGTACTGTGTTTCACATTTTGATGAATTCTTCAGTGAAAGGAGAAAAATGTCAATTCACAGATGAGATATCTGCTGTTGACAACTGCACAGTGTGAGTGTTGAGGTTTTACCTCACAATGCTTCGTGGACTCATCCTTTACATGTAATGATACCAACAAACTATGTGTGTGTGCAGACGTGTGTGAACACTGTCTCTGCATCTTTTCCCCTCTGGCATTGTGTCATCTTTCATAGTAGAGGTAGACTAACCACGAGTCAGATGGTTTGACAGTTTAGAAGAAGACAGCTCCTCTTCTTTTATCTTATCGAAATAGATGTCTCTCTTTTCAAATAATGGAGGGAGACCTTCTCCATCTCTGTTGCCCTCCTTCGAAGCAGCAGATGTCCTTGAGACACAGCCAGGCTGCATTTGAAAATCTTTCCACCCAACACAGCCGTGGAATCACTACGCTGATTTGGGTTAAGTTTCCTGTCAAATTGTCACTTTGACTGACAAAAATGAGTCCTTGGTCTGTGTCTGTTCTGCTCTAACATGACTTCAGGTTGCAGAGGTCCAGTTCCTGAGGCTTCCTCCTTCCAGAGCAGTGGTCTCTGGGTAGGTTCAGACCATCCTCAGTCATGCAGCGCACTGGCCGCCTTTTAAAGCCCCTTCCACAGGACTTTGAGCAGTTAGACCAAGTCCCTACATCCCACATGGGACATGGATCCCCACATGCTCTCACTGCTACAGGCCTGTCAGCACTGTTACAGTCCACTGCAGGACGCCCCTCCATGCTCTGGCATTGCACCAGCCTCTTCTGCAGTCCATTCCCACAAGTCACTGTGCACGAATCCCAGCTTACAGTCACCCAGTGACTGACTGGCCTCTTACCCATCATCTGCTTCTTCGCTTCGACCCTGTTACTGTCCGCCAAGACACTGTTCTGCGCTGTGTGACTTCTCTCCTCTTTCCGCAGCGTCTTCTCCTCCTTGGTCTCCTTGGCGATGTAGAAGGAGTATCGCACCCTGGGAGGAGTCATCTTCCCCACAGAGAGCACCTCCACAGTCAGAGGCTCCTGCAGGGGTCTGGTGGCCTGAAGGATCTCCACTGATGTGGAGGTGCCGCTATAGCGCAGCAAGCTGCCCTTCACCAGCAGGTCGCGCTCCACAGCAGACACCACGTAGTTGCCGTTCAGCAGGTACTTGCCGTGGCGATTCTTCACCGCTAAGTAGTTTTCATCACTGACCATTCCTCGATAGCCGCGCTGACGGACGTCAACGTTGGAAGCTCCAACGGGCAGCGTCACCACAAAGTTGTAGCCATGACTGAAAAGGAAGTGTGGAGATGAAGAACATTAACAATGCTGAGTAGCTGTTGGTTAGAGGCTGGCTAAGAAATTCTACAGGCTAATGGATCGCAGTGACAATACTCTGTAAATGGTTTACTTGTTCTTACAAAGAAAATCTCAAATGAGAATATCAATCTAATATATTTGTTTGTTGTAGAGAGAGAAAATACATAGTCCATTTTATTTATTTCTACATGTTTTAACTTAGCTAGGCTAGCTGTTTGTGAGCTAAGCTAGGCTATGGGCAAATCCCAGCAGTACCCACATCCCTACAACTGAGCCCTACCTCTCCATTCTGTGTGTTTACGCCTTAGGGTGTCCTGATTCTTGTTGGGATGGAGGGGTAGGACTAAGTGTAATTTCAATGTATTTTGGTATTTTTCTTTATCACAACAATAGAAGAGTTGCCAATAGTTTGCTGATGACTCTCGGTCTAGCTAGCTAGCTCACATATTGTTATTCATTATTTGTGTATGACAGTCATGCATTTTGACTTATTTCAATCTTTCCTTCACCCCTTTGATGGCATATATGCCCAAAATTTAACTTACTAAAGTTTAGACTGGCAAGGTAGGATAGCTGGATGCTAGCCTGTGATATGATGGCCCATAGAGAACCACTAGAGTCCAGGTAATTAAGCAGTCTGCGTTGTTATTTGATTACTTGATTGATGGTGTGAATTAGTGAATGCATTGCGAGCGTCCATGCTTTTCTACTTCCATTAGATAAAAGTCAAATTGCATTGTGATAACGCCAGGATGTAATGTCCAGTACATAAACACCCTCGAGGACAACTGATGATGTATGAGGGTCTTGAAGGGTTGTCACATTTTGGGGAAATTTTAAACAAATAATATTGAAGTGAATAATGATTTTAACCCGAAAACGAAAATACGGTCAATCTTAAAAGTGGCGCTTTCGTCGGAACTATGCTTTTAAACGAACATTTGACTTGGGTACATTCACAAAAAGACCCTAGGTTGCATTTTGGAGAGAGTTTCACTTTAAAGGGCTATGCTCCTTGTACATTGGTTTCGTGCGTAGACTAGGTACGATGGCTACAGAGATACAACTTTGGGAGAATTGTGAACTCAAGTTGGCTTTTGTGATGTAACATTATAGGGCGGTACATTTTGTGCGACTCACATAGGTTTGGTGAACATTCCTGAGACCTTCTTGCAGCCCTGGTTGTCCCCACCACACACACCGCACTTGTCAAACTTCCTGTTGGAGTCCAGCTTGCCATCGCAGCCTGCCTTAATGCATTTTCCTTGAACACATACATCCGAGGTGTCAGGAGAGCAGGGCGTCCCATCCACAACCTGCAAGGTTTCAGACATCACATCGTGCGATCTTTAGATGGATCATATGTCAGTAGGAACAAACGAGAGAATGAAAGAGCTGGACAGAAAATGTTCGCCACATAAATGGTAGATCAACTTTGCAGGTTTCATTCTTCTGACTTAACGAACATGAACCAAAGAGATCCATAAATAGATAGACAAAAGTAGCACCAGTGTACAGTGTCCTTTAGTGTAAATGAAATGTTGGCTTGGATTGCAGCTACACACTTATTTCCTTGCTGGTTGCATAAATAGTTGCTGACAGGCCACAGCTGTTAGGTGACACTTTCCCTGCATGTTTCACTTCCTCACCACTCCATGTATCCTGAGGCGGCTCTCGCCAGTCCCACTAACACATCCACTCTCACTGCTCTGCTGCTGATGGAAATGACTGTTACATCTTGCATTGTGGATGAGTTCGCAACCACCGTGAGCAGAGAGCTGCTCAATAATTCTACCTAAATGTTTTAATTAAACCTCCCATGAGGTTTTGACTCATGATGAGGTGTTCAATGTCATGACATTCAGACTGCATTAGCAACCCTAATAGTTGATAACCATTTAGCTCAGAAGATTAACAGAATTCCCAATGTCATGTCTTAGCTTTTCAGACCGATCTAAGTGTGGCTGGTTTTTATTCAAGCAGCATAATAAAAGCTGACAGCACTGCACTATGCACAATCAACAGGCTGCACCACATCTAGCAATTATCAGGCTCACATCAGCCTCCAGATGGTTGGGTAATTATCATTTGCTGGTAATGTGAAGGCAGTCAATATGTCATTTGGCCCAAACTTTTCAGAACTCATTGGAATTTCTCTACTTTATTAACACAGCGTACCCACAGGGCTGTCTCATAAATATAATTTGTGGTGTCTAACTAATGACTTTTTTTCAGTTATAAGAAAAAGTGAGCAGTTGATTAAACAGATACAATCAGATGGTAGGTTTGCAATGAGGAATGGTTGAGTGCACACAGCGATTCAGGTTACATACCTTTGGAGCGAGGACATAGAAGTATCCAGTCCCGTTGGCGCGGCAGATGAGCTTGCATTTGTCTTTGGGAGAGATGCCCGAGTACTTGGGAACCCAAACAACAGAGGAACCCAGTCTGTTGGTGTTTAGGTTTAAGCCATTGAATGCCTCACACTGCTCCTCACGGAAACTCTTACCTGGAGATGAAAAAGCAGCCCTTAAATAGATTGGCAACTACTGTACTCCAACACGGGCGACAATCAGTTGCTAGACGCATTGACTTTCTGTTCTTTTTATTTTCCATTTACAATGATAATAATATTTTTTAAAATAAGGGGTCATTGATTTCAGGTAGACCAAAATAATTAGATCACAGATGTAAGTGGCCAAAATGGAATTTTGGGTGGCTGGACTCAGCCTTAGAGACAGGGTGAGGAGCTCAGACATCTGGAGAGAGCTCAGAGTAGTGCCCCTGTCCTTCGCATCCAAGGAGCCAGCTGATGTGATATGGGCATCTGATTAGGGTGCCTCCTCAGTAGACCCAAAATTCACTCATATGGCCTGGGAACTCTTCAGGATCCCCCAAGAGCAGCTTGAAAACATTGCTGGGGAGAGGGACGTCTGGAAAACCCTGCTTAGTCTGCTGCCAGTGCCACCCACCCCCGGAAAGGCTGAACAATGGATGGATTAAAAAGAAGCTCCTCATATCTGGCAAAAATAACAACTGCTATTGCTGACAGATCTTATCAGCTCAAGCTAATGAGCTAATGGAGCCAAAGTTAGCATCTCTGGCTAGAGACTTTCCTCAATTGACTTTTTACTGTTTCCTGCTGACTAGTGGGAACCCTTTAAGGGGATATTCATTATATAGTTGCTGGCTCCTTAGTTTAGCCTTCATGCTGTGTATGTTTACAGCGTGAGCACTAAGCAATGTGCCAACTGGACCTGCTAACAATTGGGCTTGCATATTAAGGCGGATGAACACGCTTTGCTTACATTGTTGGTCACTTGTCACTGTGTTTTAATTGGCTGAAAATAAAGAAACTACCCTCCATACTAAATACATACATATATCAAATATTGCTTTTACTACAGCTCCATGTGCACTTCTTCAATCAGCTGATGTAGCCAAAGCTTAAAGGCTGTGTTTGCTATGCCTACTGTTGGTGCTAAAGTACTGTTGGGCAATTGCTGTTGGGGGAAAGGGTCAGGGAATGGTCAACGACAGCTTTTAACACAATGTCTTCCTGGGTGAACGTTCTCAAACAGTGTGTACCTGTTTCAGGACAAGGGTTGAGGTTACAGGAGCGATATTTGATGCGAAGGCCGTAGCAGTATTTGCCTCCATTCTCAGGGACAGGGTTGTCACACTCTCTCTTGGCCAGCTGAACTCCTCCACCACAACTTCGGGAACAGTCTCCATAAGCACCCCACTTCCCCCACCGCCCATCCACCTGGGACAAAAGAAAAACGGGGATTGGTATATCAATCTGTACTAAAAAATAAAAGTAAAACAGGCAGGACTTCACAGTGTTTCCTTTCTGTCACCTTGATGTCTATGGTGCTGTTCTTTTCAGTGCAGGCTCCTCGGTAGCAAACCTTGCCATTGCTGCAGCTGGTACCATCCGCCCAAGGGAAGTGTCGAGTTTGGCAGACCAGCTGGCCACGGGCCTTCCCGGTGCACCACAGCTTGGAGCAGGGCTGCATGTATGGGCAGGGCTTGGAGCTGGGGCCGAAGGCGAGCTCACACTGGCGATGAAGACTGTAGCTTGAACCAGGCAGGTTGTCTGAGAGAGACAGCTGCCTTTGAGGCTGGTCCAGCAGACAGTCTCCTACAGAAATAAACCAACAGCACCGCAGACAGTCAGACTGATGTCTCACTCGTATGGATATTATAATCAAGGTGACTATATGACTAGAGGTGTGCAAGTGTTCAGATATTCTTTCATTTGACTCTAGTTTTCTGTCGTCTTCGGCTGCTGATCAGCAATGGAAGGTGTTGCTTGACGAACCCACCGAACCAAACAGGAGCGTTTTGGCATCTTTCAGCTCCTTGTTTGGTTTCATGACATTCATCAACCTCATTTACAGTGGCAGCAGGCAGCTGTACCAGGGCAAATGCTTATAAGACCACGTTATGCTACCTGCCCAGTACCAAACAGCAGGTGGAAAACATTGGTAACTATCTGGTGAACATGTAGCAGCTAAAGAGCAACATACTTGCCTCAGGAGTTGGTGGAGAACAAAACATACATTAGCTTTAGTAAAGCTGAAAGTTGAACTCATCTGTATTAGGTGGACAGAACACAACTCTAAATGAATAACAGCTGTTGTTGTATGTCTGCTGGATGTGTAGATAGCTAACACATTTAACAGCCTCTCAACTTAATAAGGTTTGTAACATGTCAGTGTTTTGTATGCAACTTGTCGCTTTGCAAAGTGCCCAAACAAATGATAATACAGCTTTAAAAGGTGTAATTTGTAAGAAATGGCCATAATTCAAAGGTTTCTCAGAAGCTATAAAGACTTGATAACTGCTAACTGCTGCTCTCCCACTGTTTGCTGCAGCTTTCTTTGGCTGTAGTGACCAGCTGTCATTAGTCAGTAGCTCAGTTGGGGGAGGACAGGCTGCAGTTAGACGCGGAGCTAAGTGTCCCTGTCGGTTGAAGGTGCCTGGATTAGAACATCGAAACTCAGGAGGAGCCACGGCAGGCAACGGGGCTCTGCTCAACTGGGCTCCTCCACCTCTACAAAACAAAGCTGCACACCAGACTGCGACTAAACAAAGTCACACGAGGTCAATTTAAAGACAGACTCACCCCGTGTGGAGAAGCAGTACTGACAGCAAAATGTATTTTAGCCACCTAAAAGAAGGCACACCTAAAAAAATATATTGTTTGAGTCTATGCTATAGTTTGAACATTTCTGACGCTTTATGTCGCCGTCAGACTGCCCTTTCCTTTGGCACTACATCCCCTGAACTGTACTTGGTACACTTGTAGAGTTTGGGGCCCTGAACATTTTCAGAGATGGAGCCATTGCAAAAACAACACATGACGGCCATTTTATTTTCTGCCATAAGTGAATTATGTATTTTGCATCATATCTCCTGAACAAACATGATAACATAGAAAAGGTGATGTCTACCCCCATGGTCAAGGATTACGATGATATCATACACTACATCGTTAATTGTTCAGATTAACAGTAAATGGTGAATTCAGGTACGTTGTGATAATGAAACTAGATAATCCAGATGATATGTCGGCAGGGTTTTAAAATAGCCATCTCCTCCCTAAATGTCTCATTGATTTAGGTCCATGACATCTTTGGAGGGCTCAACAACGCCCCAGGAACTACCCCAAGACTCCGCCAATCAGTGGTGTTGTATCATAATAGTAAAACAAATTATACGTAATTTACTGTTCATATTTGTTACTTGTAAGCCTACAGCTGCAGTAACAGATTGGATTGCTTGGTAATTTTGTTGAAAAAGCTGAAATAATCAACATTCCTGATCACATAATTGTTTAGAAGGAAGAGGGCTGATTCAGGATCAGTTTAGAATCCTTTCAACTTTTTCACAAACAACTAGAGACCATCATGTGACAGGATCAACACCAGAACGAGGAGTGTACAACATTAAACATGGTAAAGTTCACTTGTTTCAGCAAACTCACTTCTGTAATGTCATCTGTTCCACTGCACCATTCACGTCACAGCAGGTGTGATCCCATTGTAAGACGGTCACCAGTTTTACCTGACCTCATTTTAATCTCAACCACACACCTTCCACATGCAAGTTGCTCGGGTCATATTGGGGGGCAGTGGCAGCCGAATCCAGCGGCGCTTGCCCTTCCCCCATTACCACCACTGAGGTGCCCTCAGTGTTGGGGAGACTTAAATTACATGTAGTTGAACTACATAGCTTAACTACAATTTGCTGTAACTTGCTGGTAGTTCAACTACATTCATATTTTGTGCTGCTTCAAGTATTTCAACTACTTTTTGGGTCTTTTTTTGTAGTTTATCTACTCAATTTACAAACTACAATTTTGGCCAATAACATGAAATATTTTTTTTATTCAAAAAAAGACCTATATAATATAATATAATTTTTTGAAGAAGAAGAAGTTCAACACTGGTTTCCCAGTCAGTGCAGCATGTGAGCGGCTTTTTAGTGTTGGTAAAGATGTTTTTAGTGCCAAACGGAACCGGCTGTCTGATAAAAACTTTGAGAGACTGCACATGTGTCATGTCAACAAGTGATTCTGCCCTGGCATCTAGTTCTAGTGCCTAAGTGTTAGTGCCACTGAAGTTCCTGTGATGTTGACCAAAAATGTCAGCTTTTGTTCTTTAAAAAATAAAACTTGAGTTGAGAGGCATATTTCTGCTGGCATGTGAATTTTCTGTAGGCTATTATATTTTGTTTCATATACACAATATGTTGGTTTATTTAACGTTGAGTTAAATGAGTATAATGAGTATAAGTAATTGCTAAAGCTACTTTTTTTATCAGTAGTTTTACAAACTACATTTCTCCAGGGGTAGAAATGTAGTTTGTTCTACTACTGCCAGGCTGAACTACATGTAGTTTTACAAACCAAGCATTTAATATTGTTCTACTTCTTAGAGTCGGTGTGTTAACAGGGTTAATGAATAAAAATATTAAGCTGTAAAAACGACATACATGCAGCTGACATGATATGAAGTCTCACCCAGTTTCTCGGATACTGTCATTTCCATGTCATAATGTCACTGAATTCCACATTAACTGTTCACCTGAAACGTTTATTATGTTGCGTATCATTGTAATCCCTGACCATCAAACATCGGGGTAGACATCATCATTCCTGTGTTATCATGTTGGGTTCAGGAGATATGATGCAAAATACACAACACAAAACACAAGAGTTAAAACTTCTATGCATAGCAAGGGTGCTCAGGTAAGTTCATGCAAAATCATGACAGAAGGATGTAGCACCCTGTAAACTATGGATTGTAGCAATAATGAAATGTTCAAAAAACAGACGGAAAAATATCATTCTTGCAGAACATGTTCGCACAGTATGATCAAATACGGATATTATTTGGACATTAAATTATGCATGATCTTAAAACTGCTGGTACTGTTTGTTCAGTCACTTGGGCTTCAGTCTGGACAACAGCAAACGTAGCTCTGTGAGACAGTGCAGACACCGGATCATGTTTAGATTAAGAAAATGACTCATGCCGAAAAGACAGTAGTGATGGCTTCGGAGCGTTAAACTTAGTCAACGCTCATTTGGTTGTTGCAGTAAGTGGACTGGTCGGGGGGAGGTAATAAATTGGTGTTTAATTCTGTCTATTACACAGAATCCACTTACAGTCTCTTACTGGAACTTAAACAGAGACAGAAAAAGACTTGGCATAAAGGAGCTACTGAGGAGAAAAAGCTGCATGATATATTAATACACTTGTGAATGTTACATTGAATGTAGAAGTGGATAGTGCATACCAGCGTATATGAATCACATGAAGGAAATAACAGATCCTCAGATTTTTCCGTGTTTAATAATTATTGCACTCCAGTTTCAAGTGCACGTCTGGGAGTGACAATTTACCCATATATTACATCAACAACGTCGAGCAAACAGCATAAGCCAGCCTGTTAGGTTGTCTCTGAGAAGCTGGTTGTTGCATCACTCACACACTGATTGGATTCTGATTGCATGAAAGTTCATTTTTACCTTGCGTGGCAGCTGAATTCATGAAATCACCTGATTGTGTGATCTAACTCATCCAATGTCGACCAGGCTTCAAGCTTTGTACTTGTGGCCAAATCACAGAGGTTCAACCAATCGGCACCCTTTGAGGAACTACTGGCAGCTAAACCACCTGCGAGAGACGTTTAATAACTAAAAAGGCGACTGCTCCAAAGGTTAGCTTAGCTGCTGGAGCATCATTACATCAGAACTGGAGAGTGTATTTCATTAGAGGGCAGCAAACAACGACACTGAAGACTGTTCTCCATGGAAAAGATGTTTTCGCTCTTCTCCTGACTGGTAAAAGTTTGATTAACCGCCTGGCTGAAGTTAGCCTATGATGACAGATTTCTCTTCCAATCACCTGCCAAGTATTCTTTGAAAGTTCCTTTTCTAAACAGTTTCTAGTGCAGCTTCGAGTTCTGTGTAAAAAAAACATCTGGCGCAACAGATTATGTTAATTTAGCAGTAATTTACATGCTTTAATTATTCCATCAGTTCAACATTTTACCATGAACTTGTCTACGAACCATAATATGGGTCAGGGTTTTTCTCAACATGTTTACTATGAGGTCGCAACTGCTGCACACGTGTCAATCACATGGTTGACATGTTGTGGCCTTGATGTTGCTAACATGCTCCAATAAGCTGAACAGGTAGTGCACGGCGGGTCTATCAGAGCTGTGGAGCCGAGGGAAACTGCAGAGTCAGGTGATTATTTTCCGTCTTTTCATTACTACAAGTGATCCATTTTCACATTACACACAGGGACTTGGCGTATTGTGCATATAAAATATGAAAGAGTGCAGCTTTAAGTCCTCCTTTCTTGTTGATTGATTTCCTTTAGAACTTAGACATGATATCAGCCTTTTTGATATTTTGCTGGTATGGTTTGTCCTCCTGCCGTTGACTTTCACTGTTTTATTTGTTGACTTAAGATATTACCACACTATGGCTTTTATATTCCATGACCCCAATTTGTAAGAATCATTGTGTAAAAAAGACATAAACACTTAAAATGTGTATTCCATCTAATAATATGTTTTTTTTTTTCTTTGGGCTTAAAACATACATTAAACCAAAACCTTGTATTATAATAATTATATAATATATGGTGTGTGAATGTTTTATGGCTTCTAAGTTGAAGCTGAAATTGAAATGACAAATGTAAGCATGACAAAATAGAACCCTGGTCGGCTTCTTGTGGGTCCAATCAGATTTGAACCAGCTGAGGGCTTGAAGCCTGGACATAATTTGTGAGTCCAGAGACACAGACAGGAAGTGTTTACTAACCATGACCTCTGTCCAGGAACTCAGTAATGATGGCCGCGCTGCACACAGACCAGGGCCTGCTCCTGTCGATCTGAATCAGTGTGGGAGACATCATGTGGTTGTCCTTTAGTTTCCCAAATACCTCCTCGCATGCTTTCACATTGTCGTGGGGCATGTTGAAGACGTGGCCTGAGGGATGGAGGGTGGGCAGGAAGAAAGGCAGAAGGTCACGTCTTTGTCAGAGTCAAGTTATTCTGTTTTCAGTGTCCCACGATTTAAAGCACGATAAGCAGTAAGTAATACAGCAAAGTTTCTGTGGTGATGACAGTCAAATATGGAAATGCTAACACAAAGGGAAACGTTTTACCAGACACCAGCACATGTATGTATAAGGCAAAGAGAACTCGACTTGGACTGATCCGAACATGATGTCATAGCAGACAGGAATGCAGTTATGCATGGGAATATTCAGCGTGGCATATATCCTGGTTCTGAATCAGGCCAACAGGGAATTTATTTCCGTGGAAATCATTTCATTCCCCAAATATGAACATGTGGTACTTTCCAATAGAAAAAAAAAGAACATAAGCTGTGTTTCAGGACATTAAATCATGAGACTTAATTACTTCACATATATGCGCACAGTGTAAACCAATTCCTCTCTTGGGGGCTCATGAGTTTGTTGTGCATCTGGTTTCCAGCATGAAACTTGCTTAGTCTGAAGCCTTCTCAACCCCTGATTATTACAAACGTGAGAAAAAATAACTGTCACTTGTATTGTTGCTAGGATTAGCCTTATTACCTAGAGTGTGTCAAATTGCAATATATGCAGTGTAATGCCACTCTATGAAGGATAAGCAGTCCTCAAGTCCAGATCCTTTTCCATTTCCACCTTCCATAGATCAAAACAGGTCATTCAGGGCTGCAGTAAAGAGATTTATTTTTTGTGAAAGAATAGTTCAGCAAATTATGCTTGTTAGCCTTGATACACTTAGCTTAGCACAAAATCTTAAACAGATGCAAATTGCTATCTTGCATCACAGACTAGCTGGATTGTAGTATAATGTTATCATGAGATAATTCATCTGCAACTGAACTTCTGACTTTTCAGTTTGTTATATCTCACTTGCCATGTGCAGCTGCCAGCGTTGTGCAGCTGTAATGTTGAACAAGGATCTTTCTCTCTGCCCAGAGACCTGCTGGTTTTGATTGAGCCCTCTAATGAGGGGCTGATTTGCGAACAGAACATCAGGTGAATGCACTGAAATAGCTGTTGGGACTGAGCCTCAGCAGTGCTCTGGGACCACGGCTGAAAACCACAGCCATATAGATCATCAGGAAAGTTGCAAAGCCCTCCGGCCAGGCCAGTTTCCACCCTGATTATGCTTACATACATCTGTCAAAGCTTTCCTGCAGCATTCCTTTGATATTTTAAGCTCAGGTTATATGCAGCTATTGCCCTGAACACATCTCACTCTGAGGCCATAAATCGAGAACGCACAATGCGTTCAATCCCTGCCGATGAGCATGTTGCTCACAATTTTCACAAATGACGAGACAACTTTCTCACCGAGTTCGTGGGCAGTTGTGAAAGCCGAGGGCAGGCCATCGTCTTCTATGACAGAGCAGCTCCTCTTCGGGTCGCACATGGTCCCAACGTCAGCCATTCCCAGTGTGTCACAGGTTGTAGCCCCGCAGAGATCCTGTGACACAGAGACACGAGTGTTATCTGTGAAGTCTTTCTCTTTATGCTCATGGGAAGCTTGAAAAATCTGATAGGAGTCAGGCCATGTTCCCAACATGTTTTGTGTGGCTGTGCCGCGAGCTACAGAATGAACAGACCGTGAAGAGCGCTAACAGAAAGCACATGAGACTATGGTTTGCTTATTGCTGCTCCGTTCTTAAAACATATTGAAGCAGAGGGTCAGGGGAGATGGGCCACCCTAGATTTCCTTGTGCTGTTTAGTTAGAGATGTAAGAAGAGAGTTAGAAGAGGCTAGATGAGTCCCACCTGTGGCACACAGCCCAGGGTAAAGTAAAACCATCCACAGTCGTGACATGTTTTCCACTAACTCTCTAGCTATCTCTTCATGTCTCTGTGGGGTTGACCGGCAGAATCAGAAAAAAAACTAATTTCCGTCAAATAAACATTCTATGTCAGTTTTGTATCATGTCCATAGTATTATCTTTTTAATCATGCTGGCAGCAGAGTATAAACCCAAATTTCCCATTAATTCACTCACTTACATTTAACAAAATCCTTACCTGCAGGTTTCCTGTTGAGGTTAATGGGGAAACGGTTATGGGTGATACATGCTCGTCAGAACCAGTGTTATTAACAAACTGACGCACCAGCAGCACTTTCAGGACTGAAGAAGCGTTAGCTAAGTGGACTAAGCAATAAATAGAGTTATCACTTTATAAAGTTGCTAACCTAGATCATCATGACTGAATGAACCAATGTTACCAATCGCTCTAAAAAAGAGGATTCTTGTCCTGTTACCATGGGAAACACTGGTTCCGGTTAAGTTTCAAAATGCTGAAAACTCATATAAAGAGTTCTCACTGTTGAGCTCTACTCCCCTGACCCTTCCTCTAGTGACACCGTGAGGTTGGTATTTTGAGTTTTTGGTGAAATGTCCTGACAACTGTTGGTTCGACTGCCATGACATTTAGTCCAGACACTGGTGTTCCCCACAGGATAAATCAGACAATCTCAACAATGCACTCACATTGTCAGTTAATCAGTCCTCATAACTTTTAATCTCACTTTTTATCTCCCTACTGGGGCTGACAAGGTGTGTGCGTGCGTGAGTGAGTGAGTGCGTGCATGTGTGTGGGTTGGGGGAGGGTGTGATGTGTGTGCCACTGTATATAGGACATTTCATATGCATTACATTGCTACTTGTTACTTGTTCTTATTTATTGAGTGATGTTTGATGTTTTCACGTATGTGTTTGTGTTTCCTGCCAATGGGACTGCAGATGTAAATTAGCCTAAGGCTAACTCTGGTGCAATGCATTAAATGGTCACATTTATGGTTTAATTGCACATTGTCCCTGAAAAATTGAAATTGAAAAATTTAATTTGTCCAAATAATGTCCCATCAGCCTCAACTGTAGTTTGTGTTTATTGCTAATTAGCAAATGTGAGCATGCTAAAACGCTAAGATAAGATAAAAACATGGTCATCGTCATACCTGCTTAACATCAGCATCACGCGTTTACATGTCATTTTGAGCATGTTAGCATGCTGGCATTAGCGTCTCCCTCAGGGATTATTCATTATCATTGGAAATGGCTGACTCAGCAGGAAGATGGCTGCTTTGTTGTGTCTCAAGGCTTACAGGAGAGGTTTCATGTGTCTAACTGTGTCTATGTATTTTGTCTCTGTTTCAATATTTCTGGTCAGGACTGCTGATAATATATTTTATCAACGTGACTTCCCTGTGCTTTTGTAGGGTTCAAAATAAACAAGAACACATAGTAGATGATGAACTTGTTAACCCTGTCTTACAGCAATGCCAGAAGCACCCTCTGCCAGCCATGTGCGCACCACACCACTTGCTCTCCGTAACCTATTACAAGATTTTTCCCTTCTCAGCAGCTGCACTTATTGTGCCCTACAAGGACAACAAGACCGGACCTGGACCTTCTGACATATGATGGCCCTCACTGTAAATAAGGGATCTTTCCTGGCACTGGGGTGATTCTTCACTTGTTTAGATCTTGAAGTGTTTTTGTATGTTGCTATGCAGTAAAGGAGAGAAGCTGTGTTTCAAATGGACCAGCCTGAGCCAAACAGTACCTAATGGAAAGCAGACCGGCACTAACGACAAGACATCAGAGAGGGAGAGACAGAGAGACACGTTAGTGACTGTGGAGAGGGATTCACTGGTTTGTGGTCACAGCTCTGGTGGCCACATTGGATTATCTGACAGCTGTGATCAGGCTGACTGCTTCAGATATTGCCAAAGTTATGAAAGAATTGAAAGAATGAAGAAGGAATCTGGGTTCTGATCGGATTCTTATAAAGTATTCTGATTGTTACGAAGGTGGCAGATAGTGACCCAGTTCTTATTCTGCAGAGGCAGACGGAGGTGAGCTCTTCCATGGAAAGAACTGTCTCAGAGGCTCTTTTCCAGTGACTCACTGAACTAAACGAAGGAGACTTGCAGAAGTGTGCAGTTGACAGGCTGGACCAGCACGCATGTTCACACAGGATTACTGAGTGAGCGCACAGGGCGCAGGCCTCTGTGTGGAGTGACGGCGATGATTACGAAGACGCACAAAACAAACCCAAAGATGCAAAGTGTCAACACAGACACACAACACAGCTACAGAGAGACATGAAGGGACTTTAAAGAGACAAAAAAAAAGACTGCAAAGTCGTAAAATGACTCTTTGTAGCTGTCTGGAGAGATTGGAAACACAAAGATATTGGCAAACGTGTGTATCACTGAGATTCTGAGAGTTCTGTTTCACCTGCAAAGTTTTTCTGTCTGTGTGCTTGTCTTTCTTATATGAAGAGGGGTCAGGGGGCTTGTACATGTCCGTGCACAAGGCCAAGGGCCTATTGTCACATGATCTACTCGTGCACAAGTACTGTAGGAGTGCAACGTTTCTATTCTACTGTTTGTGCAACCAATGTGATGCATTATAACCGAACTGGGTGCAGCTCACTCATCCCCTGCTTACCTGTTTGGTGAACAAGACGGCAGTGTCCCAGTACTCTGGCTGCTTGTCGTTGTGTTTATTCAACTTCTTCTGCCAGGAGCAGAAGTTGCGCAGAGTCAGGGCTGCATTACTGGAAACCTTCGGTCCCTTGTCAGCTTCATTTATCACCGTGAAGCCCACCACCACTATGTTTATGGAGTTGAGAATGCTGGGGTGCTTGTAAAGCCTGGCTGCTACTGACATGAGGGTCAGGAGGTAATGCTTCAGGTCATCCCCGTGAAACTTAGCCATAGATTCATCTGCCACCACCAGCACCTCCACAAACCTGGGGATGGAAGCAAACCTCTTGGACCTCCCCAAGGTCTTCAACACAGTTTCAGTTAAGCCATCAATCTCCAGCTCGCCCATGTGCTTGTATTTCTCCAGGGAAATGTTGAAGTTGGTGTCAGGTGTGACCCCACACCTGCTGGTGAAGTTGCCGCCAGAGTGCGCGGCGCGTCTCCGGCGGCGGATGACATGCGTACTGTCGAAAGACTGAACGTAGCCAGACGCGGCTGCTGCTGCTGCGTCTTCTGTCCTGCTTTGTCTGATAAAATACTCCATGCCATTGAAGGAGAAGCCTCCGTGGAGACCTTTACACAGGCTGAGCGCAGCGAAGGAGTTCGGATCCGCGTTGACATCCCCGGAGTAGAAGCATTCCCTGAGGTCAGCGGTGGCGGAGCCGTTGGATGCTGAGGAGCCGCTCTCGGGCGGCAAGCTGCCCGGTGCGAGGAAACTAGAATCTGGCGTGAGGTGGAGGTAAAATTCCTGTTTGAATGCACTAAGTCTAAAAACCACCAGTCTTTCATTCATGTGCTCTGCACGCCGGTGCACATGCTTTTCCTGCTTTTGATGATCCACACGAACAGGTATGCAGAAGTCTACCTCCATGCAGTACGTCAGTTTGGAATAAAGCATGAATTTCGTAAAGATAATCAAAGAACTAATGAGTATCGCCATCTCTGCTCCGGCTCTGAAAAAGTCCACTCAGTAATTCAGCTGCGGAGCGTTTGCAGGCAGTAAAGAAGTTGTGCGCAATGGCACGACGCGCCACTTGTGCGTCCTCGGACAACTAAGCACCCGCACTGTCCTCCAGCTTCATTCCCATCTTGCACCTTTTCCACTCTGGCCACCAACTTCTCCGAGCTGCCGAGCTTTAAAGTCGCGCACACACACACGCACACCGACGATCGCTTTCAAGTGAGATGTGGGTATGTGCGCAAGAGAGAGCTCATTGGTCATGCGTCTCGGTTTGTGCTGCAGACCGCAGCCACTTGTAACTCTCCAAATATTATTGTTGCTGTACAGCATGTGTGACATGACAGGAGCAGCGAACAGGGAGCAAAAAAACGCGAGAGACAAAAGGAGACACACAAAGACGCAAGACTAGTGCACACGCACCATAACTCCAAACTGATAACCCGACCATGTCACATTGTATTCATTTATTTATTTATTAATATTTGTATCTATTTTACCAGAAAGTTCCGTTGAGATTCTCCACAATTTAAACAAAGATCTCAAGTACATTCATTTTCTTTTTTCTTAAAATGTGTATTTATTATTATTTTTTTTTTTAAAAAAGAAAAAAATACACACATTAATAAGTCGAATGAATAAAGAAAACACCAAACGTCATCAGAGGGGTAACACCGATGTGTGTTAGAATAAATACATTATCTGTCTTCATGCTTCAGAGAAAGGGTGAAGGTGAAACGCGAAGTGAAACGCGGGCGGAGAGCGACACCTGTCCGCCTCTGCGCTCCGGTGCAGCTTCAGTGCGTCACACAGTCTGATCAGCTGGATTGTACTGTGGCGCCATCTGGCGATCAGAGAGTCAAACGGCACCCCGCGGGTCGTTTGAAGGTGTTGGCGTTCTCCTGGCAAACAGTGTCACTGTGGTGATTTACACGGTGCCTGGCCGAACAGCGGACAAAAGCATCGTGAATAAGATGCTTCTCAGCGCGACATGGCGGCGGAGAGAGATTCATGAATAGCAAGTAAATGCTATTTTTTTTTTTTTTTTTTTTATTATTTGAACACTGGGGCTCCTCGTTTTAACATTTGAATACAATGAAACAGGTTTCTTTGAGTCACTGCTTCGTGACATTCACAGTAAATGTATTAAACATCGTTCTTAAGGTAAATAACTCAAGAAAGAAAACGTGTTTTTTTTGTTGTTTTTTTCTGATAAAGATTATTTACTAAATCTCAATATTCAAAATAGTTTCTCTGCAGAACAGTTATGGCGCAAACACACATGATTAAATAAGAGTATTCCTCCTGTAGCTGCGCTGATGCGATGAAACCTCCCCAGAGTTGAAGGTGGCGGTCAGCGCCTCTCCCCGCGCGGCGGTGATCTGTTGTGCGGGGATAAAGCGGACTCTGTGGCGGCTCCGGGCTCTGTGGGGGCCTGCCACTCACAGACGGCTCCAAAATAACTCGAGTGGCGGACTCCCAGCTATGCGTAGTATAGATGTCCTGCCTGCCATATAGCACGCTGGGTTAATAATAGGAGCACGGTTGTCAAGCTCTTGCAGAAGGGGGGAGTGTCGGCCTATTCTCATTGGATCCGTTTTATCCGCGAGTATCTCACGAAGTGCGAGTGGGAGGAGAATTTCCAGCAACGGAGGATATCAAAAATAACCCCCCTCATGTCCAGGGAAGAGCAGAAAGTATAAATACCCCCGATGTGTCCAGACTGCAGCGGTGCTGGTGAGTGGTACAACAAGACTCAGCTTGGGTTGGAAATTAGAAACGACGACTCAGATTGACTGAAATTAAATACTACATAGTTTGACCAAGACTGGCTTTACAGCACTGGAAAGCACTTTGAATTTGAAAAGAGCTGATTTGAGAAGAAACACCTTCGGCTGGAGAAGACGCGCCACTGACCAGAAATAAAGGACACAAATTGTAATAAACTCTTTATTTTTTTTTAAACACACTTGGGTGCAATTTCCATTGCAGAAGATGTGTTCCACTGTGTGTCTGATCTTTTCACTCCTGTGCGTAATGAACGCGGCACTCCCCACTCCACTTGAATCTGAGGATATTGTACCTGTTCGGATAAATGGAAGAGTCGGAGGTCGTTTTTGGAAGAGGAGCGAGGAGCATCCGAGATTCATCCTCAGCGCCTTTGGCAAGGACTTGATCCTGAATCTCATACCAGACACCAGCTTTATCTCGCCTTCCTTCACCATACAGCGCATCAAAGCCAGAGACGTTGGCGCTTTACGCAGCGCTTCAGGTGTCCAACCTGTCGCGGATCTTCGGAATTTCATGAACCAGACAACGGAGAATGAAGGGGAGCTGAGGAGCTGCTTTTACTCGGGGAGCGTAGATGACGACCAGCACTCGGTTGTGTCTGTCAGTTTGTGCTCTGGTATCTTTGGCTCCTTCATAACGGAGGGGAAAGAGTATCTAATTGAGCCCAAACTCCGTGGCGGCCTGGGGCCAGACAGTGCAGAGCAGCTGCATGTCATCAAGAGGAGGACATTCACCAAAAGCCACGGTGTTCCCCTCCTGTTTGATCATGCGGCGGCGGAGAGCCGAGCGGAGAAGCACAATGGGGAAAGCTTTACGCACGGCGACGGTGACGCACACAGGGAACCTCGCCGGAGACGCTTTGTTTCCGCGCCACGGTTCATAGAGACCCTGGTGGTGGCAGACTCAACCATGACCCACTTCTATGGAGATGAAATAAAGGTCAGACAGATGAACTCATTCTTTCCTGTACACACTGTTGATAGGGACCTAAACAAACCCTAGGTGTTTTAGCAGATTAGATAAACAAACGTCATATTTTCCCTTCATTTCTCCACCCTGTTCGTAAGGAGTCGTAGCCTTAGACCACAGTGGCAGTGACAGGTTTGTTTTTTCCGAGCTGCTTCATAAAACATGTTTTGGCAATGAGGCAGCTTGGGAGGAAGTCGGTGGGCTCCCTGTTTTCCACAGGCTGAGGAAGAGGTCAGGCAACAGAAACGGCAGCAATGCTGAACCACATTCTTCAGGACTTGGTCACGATTTGGCCGCAGAGACTGAGCATCATCCAGGGAAGACTCAGGAGGCCCACAATATCTCTTCTGTAACTGTTTGTACTCAGTAGTATAAATTCATTGAATTGAGAATTTCCTCCACACATAATTTTCAAACACCCAACATTTAAAGTACACGATATTGTACGAATGGTGATATAGTATTGTATGACAAAACTTCTGAAATCATCACCCACACCTAACATCAGTCCTGTTTTAATCTGAAGCTAAACCAAAGAACTGTTAAAACAAAAGTAGGACAATCCTTGGTCCTGCTACAGTCTGGAGCTGCCAAGTCCTTGTCTGTTTGTATTTAACAAGCTCCTCAGCTGCCAAACCCTCTGCCTCATGCCACAGTAAGTAAGTTAAGTAAACAGGCAACCAAGCACCAGGGTCACGTTAGACCAATGTTCTGATTTATTTCAGTTTTTTTCATTCCATGTGATCAGTTGTTCCAGGTTTCACCTTCGTTGCCCTGCATTCCATGATCGGGGGCGGTGTTAGTTATTTTGAGTCCCAGGCGAAAATCAACATGTGGCTCTGTGGGTGTGTGTACAGCACATGTGGAAAACGCTTTTATGCAGGAATATTATCCCACCCTCGAAAAAAAGAAAAAAGAAAAAAAAACTGATGGAAGACTTTTCAGTGCGTACCATGACACAATCCCCCACACTCAAACACGACTCCATGACAGCACTGTGGAAAACTCTGCTCGTCTCTACCTCCCATGACACAATCGTGGATACTGAACCAAAACTATTTAGAGACAATGCTGTAGAGTTATTGAAGCCAAATGGCAAGTTTTACTCAATTCTCCACTTAGGAGAAGACAGCGAGGCGTCAAACGTTCTTTAGCTTTAGTGTCAAATAGATACGAGCGTGTACAACAGAGTTTGTCCTGGACCAATACTGTACATTATTAGTGGGATGAAACCGTAGACGTCCAGACTTCCATAATGACCGATCACATCTGCTCCTCTCATCCCCTTTAATGGCAGCAGACAGTTTATTGGCCCGGGAGGAAACTCCAGGCCAACGTCTTGGAGAAGAGAGCTGTTCCTGTCCAGAGAGGCACACATACTGTAGATAGCAACACAGATATGGATATGCATCACCCAGAATACCAATAGACATTATTCAGGCCAAAGACATCACATTTTTTATTTTTTTTTTATCTGTGTCTGGTGATATAGTAGCAATTTACAGTGTATTTATTGTAAACCCTGTTAACATTTTTTTTCTTCAGTTGATCGTGATAACATGATAGCACAACACCGCTGTAAAATGGTAACAATGTGTAAAAAAAATGAATAAATAAATATACCTTGACACACATAAAAGTATATCTCGGGAGATTTTGAAGCCATCTCCAGTTAAAGTCGTGAAAAATGTGTTTTGTATGCTATAGCGGACAGCATTCTGCAGCCCAACCAAAAAAACAAGCATTGTAACTGATTTTAGCCAGTAGCTGATATATTGTATCAGACAATAAGAAACGTGAAATTGCAGATATGTTAGCAATGATTTATACGAGTCATTTAGGTGTGTTGCCATTATGTAGTTTGTCCAACAGAGGGCACTGATGAACTAATTTCTATTTTTTAACCATAAGATTTTCAGCTCAGTACGTATCACGATCACAATTTTAAGGAATCTTTGAAAACATAGCTGTTAGTTTATGTTACGTAGATCTGTTAAAGATAAGTTAACGTCAGTTTCTGCAACTCGGATATCACTGTAGGCCACAAAAACACAATATTGATCGGGCTGTCTGCAGCCAGAAGCATAAAAACATAAGCATGATGCTTGTACCACGTGACCTTCCCACGTTTGACTTTAACCCTGCTCCCTTTATCCCTCTTCACTGTGTCTTTGAGCTGGCCAAGCTTTGTAAAAGTCTCGAGCGAGGAAGTTGAAGTTTCTAAATGTCCTATCTGTAATCCTCACCAGCACTACCTTCTGACCCTGATGTCGATGGCTGCCCAGCTTTACAAGCACCCCAGCATAAAGAACTCAGTAAACATGGTGTTGGTGAAGATGTTGGTGGTGGAGGACGAGGAGGTTGGCCCAGAGATCTCCAGCAACGGCGGTGTGGCTCTGAGGAACTTCTGCTCCTGGCAGCAGCCCTTCAACCCACCAAGCCAGAGGGATCCTCAGCACTATGACACCGCCATGCTCTTCACCAGAGAGGTGAGTGCATGTAAATAACCTGGTTTAGCTTCTTTATGCTACTGCAGACTGACTGAGGTCTCTGCAATAAAACATGCCATCATCCACGTATAATATTTCAAATATGATGAGAGACAAGAAAGATGATCGCTGACCTTAAAGGCACTGTTATGATAAAAGCAGATCTTAACTCAAAGTCTACTTCCCAACTTTTTTGAGCGCTTTCATCTACAACTAACAAATTATATCAATAGAATAACAAGGACCTGAGGCAAAAGACTGAATGAACACCGGAAACAGACATTCAGTGAACACACTGAAACTGGTCACAGCATCAACTGAGACAGGAAGAAGTCAGTGGAGGGTCGAGAAACATCTAAAAGACCATTTCCATCTGACGGCAAAGTACATCTTTGAACAGATACAGGGGGTTGCCATCGGTGTATAATCACATTATCAGATGATCAAAAATCCACCCTCATCCACCCATGATAACAACTGAGCCAAGTTGATCGACTGAGGAAGACAGCGAATTGCGGTTGAAATCGTCAGAAAAAGCTAAGGAGTGGAACGCGAGCTCTGAGTTTTTGTAGAATGTTTATGTGAATTTCAAATAGCAGTGTCCTGAGAAATGAGTGGACTGTCTATTCTAATTATAGACATGATAGTGTGGTACATTATGTTCTCCATGCAGAAGACAATAACCCATCAAGGATGAGTCACAAATTATTCCTGGTGTTATTCAGTGCAGCTGCGGTACATTATATGGTTTCTGAGGCCGCAGACCCAACTGCACAACAATGACCTGAAACAAAAATTATCCCTAAATGCAACTGTGTTACTCTAAGAGTAACACAGTTGCATTTAGGGACAATTTTGTTTCAATGAAAACTTCGCCAAAAAATGAATACTCATCTTCCTCGCCTCCATGCCCAAGTTAAGTGAAGTTTTGTAGTCCACAAAACATTTTTGGAGGAAGTTACCATCTACTATGAACGCTGGGTTGATAATGACTAAAGATTTTCATTTTTGGGGGAACTGTTGCTTTAAAGTGGGAGTCCCAGCTGAAAAACAGTTATTTTTATCAGTCCAGGAGTGAGTTCAGAGAAAAAATGAAACATGATGAGGTTAAGGAGAACCTCTGTAGTTCTCTGGGTAAATTAAGGATGCTGAAAAGGTAACTTTGGGACAAAGTAGTTGTAATCTTTTCCAAGCAGGAGGAATGTCAACAGAGAGCAAACAAACTGCTTTATAGATGATTCGACAGGAAATAAGTTTACAAGTCCTCAGGGTTTAAATGGTGATTGGCTTGTCCTGCTGCATTTGGCTGGCATCTTCCATCTGGTATGTGGATGTTGACAAGGTGTTAGCAGACAATACATTAAGCGAGTAACTTCTCTGTTATTACATTTTTACAGCTTAGTGCCCCGGTTGCAGTTTGATTTGATGACAGACTTGGCATTTATCGCCTACCGAATGACGTAAATCTGACATCAGATCAGGGAAATGATGAATGGAACATATGGGCTTTTGCAGTCTTGTGTTGGATTTGTGTAAGCGGCTTTCAATCGTGGAAACCATCACTCATTAAAACCTGCTTGGTGTTTGTTTTTCCATTTCTGCTGAGAAATGCTTTGAAATGTAGACGACGGAAGGTTCCTAGCGGATGAGCTAACTTTAGTGCCACCACAAATCAGCCCTGTCACGATTAAGACTTGAAATGGTCAGGTCTTGAGTGTGTGGCTGGGTCAGGGTTGAAAATGTATGCTATGTACCCGGCAGTCAGGAGAGAAGGCTGCTGCAACTGTTGTGAAACTCAAAACTCACTCTCTGTTGCATGTAGTGGAAATATTTTCTCATGCATTTATGTGGTCTCAGGCTGTATATGTGTGCTTGTACTGTATGTCTGTCTGCACTATCTGCAAATGCAATACTGTGGCTTTTGCTCTGACCCATACATCTTGCTTTGCGTGTGTCTGCATACATGAGTGATGGATGCTACTGTGGAACAAGGTGTACAAACACACGCTGAGCTGTGTTCAAACGGCCTGCTCCAAGTCCAGATGTGTTTTACATCACTGAGGGTTTTGCCTTGTGTTTTTTTTTTGGGCTGAGGCAAAGCCATGGACGTGTCCATCTCCGTCCTACACAGCCAGGCGTCCTCACTAGCAGGGAAAGATTTCTGATACACCACAATGTTCATGTTCCCACATCACAGCTGTGGACAGCTGCATGCTGAGGATATTTATTGACTTTGTTTTATGATGGAAACACTGAGCAACTTGTCTTTTGTTTCTTAAAATATGGCATAAAAATAACTGGACATAAATAGATGGTGAAGGTTTGCCATCCTATGTGATTTATTCAACAGTAACTCGGGCGTGCCATATACTTACTGGATTTACTACTTGACAGAATAATGTCTTTAACTCTTTGATAGTCCACTCTGCCAGCTATATGAAGGGAACAAGGGAAAAATACCTTATTTCCACTTACTGTACAACAACGCCAATATGGCTATGTATAAAACATGGTATGTGAAAAAAGTCTGTTGTCCACTGTGTTTTGGCCACAGGTTAATTGTGGAACACTGACTATTCATGCAGGAACCTTAACTTAAACAGATCAGAATGAAATAGTTGAATTGGATCTAATAAAAGTATGCATTTTTTAGTTTCAGTATGACACTAAAGCTGTTTGACAGCAGTGACGGGATCAAGAAGTGATTCATGATATGCAGCTTTTGTTCTGGTGGCATATGTCGCTTCTGAGTGGTATGTCCCTTGTGGTTCTTGGTATGCTGCTGTGGTTCCACTGGCCTATGGCACTCATGATGTCACTCATGTTCCATGGCCACATACCACTGTCCACTGGTACATACTGATTGTTTCATACTGCATACACTACTGCTGATTATCATGTGCTGCTATGTGTGCGATTTGTTATGAGCAGTAGTCGTACATATGTCACTTTGACTTGTAGAATGCTGCTGCCATTAGAATAGCACAGACCACACCCAGGTGGCTTAATGGTTCATACTGGCATATGTCACTCCTTTGGTAACAGTATGCTCAATACGTATACATAGAAATGTAAACACTATATACACTAGATGCACTAATATTAAATACTTAATACTTACACTACATTGATTTAAAAAACACTGATCTAATACCCATTGTCTTATAGCTAGCACTATTGGTTAAATGTTGTCCAAGGCTATGTTGTACTACCTGTACAGGACTGATATATCTACATATATGCTTTCTGGTTAGGTATAGGCAACAAAATTATTCAGTTGGGTTTAGGCACCAAGACTACTTTGTATGTTGCTTCAGTAACGTTACGTAACTTCACTACATTAGAAAGTTTTTAAAAAAATCAACATTGACTTCCAGATTCACACAGGACAGCAGTCCTGTGTCTGTCTTTCCTAATGCCGCCGTCCACCCTAACCACCTGACCATATGTACTTTTTCACTCTTTATATTCCATCACTTGACTTCCTCACTTGACTTCCTCCTTTGCTGCTGTAATACTTACTACAGCCACTAGAAGTTGCAACCTAAAAAGAAAATATGGTTCATAATAAGCTGCTTTAACAGTCGACCTTTGTAGTAATTTGTCTGATGAGGACTGGCTGGAACTAGAAGTATAGCATTTAACATCAGTGACAGCTGACACAGTATAGCATTATGGCGTTACCTACCTGTCTGACACAGTACCTGCAGATAAAAAGTGGCACCTGTCAGGATACATGGATACGTGGATGTGTGGGATGTCACTCCGTGGTTCGTATGTGTGATGTGTTGTGAACCCCCATTGATCCGTTAGCGGAAAGGAGAAGTTATGCTTCTAGCAAGGTGGTCCTGCCAGTTTGTTCACTGATGAATTAAAAATAACTGTTAACAACCTGTATATGAGGCAGAGCATTACTGTGTGTTTTAAACTGGGACACAAGACCAAACTGAGTGATAACAAGTGAAACATCGCCCTACACAGAGAAATGCCTGTTGTGTTCCCTCTGTAGCATTTAGCCATGCTAACTAACATGCCCACTACTGACCCGTTCTGCTCTGCCTCTGATCTTTGGTCATGCCACTGCCACAGTAGGTCCTACAGTGATGGTCAGCATCCACAGATGTGTTTTAAAGTCAAACCGAGTGAATACACATGACACATGATGTTACACTGTGTCTTCAGTCAATCATGCTGCCAGTCTGATTGACAGCTTATGTGACTGGCCAGCGCAGCGCAAGGTTTGGCTGTGTTTCTCAGAGAAAACTGAGTGGGCTTCAATTTTTTCGGAGCTGGCACTGCCGCAGCCAAAATGGACTACCCTCATTTAATTGAATTGGGAAAAACTTGCATTTTAACCACACCACCTGAATTGATGTGATTACAGCCTCACCAACAGCAGTGACATCATAATCAGCAGTGACATACAAAAACAGGCATATGCCACTAAAACAAGGATGGCATACAATCTGCCACTCCTATGCTAATAATTTCAAAAATTGTCTTGCATGAAAATGAAATGGTCCCATTTAAAGGGTGCAGTGTCCAGGTTTTTTTGGGTGGCAGAAATGGAATATAATATTCATAATCATGTCTTCATTAGCGTATAATCACCTGAAGCTAAGAATTGTTGTGTTTACTTTATGAGAATGAGCCTTCATATCTACAGAGGTTTTCTTCTATCATGTTTTACCACCATGTTTCTACAGTAGCCCAGAAAGGATTCAGTCTCAGTGTTTACTGTGTTTGTTGCAGGACATCTGTGGACAGAGGAGCTGTGACACGTTGGGCGTGGCTGATGTCGGGACGATGTGCGATCCAAAGAGAAGCTGCTCAGTTATCGAGGACAACGGGCTGCAAGCTGCGTTCACAGCTGCACATGAGCTCGGTTAGTTAATATTTATTGTCAATTGGTTGGGCTGGTGTGGGCGGAGGATTTATGGGAAAAACTGTGTTAAAGGCAAGCTAAGTCGTTTTCAGTCACCCATAACCACACTTTTGTGTATCTGTGAACCTGTGTGTCACATGCTTATCAGTACTTCTTCTCCTGCTGCAGGTCATGTTCTGAGTATGCCTCACGACGACTCAAAGACCTGTGAGAGGCTGTTTGGAGATCTGGGAGGACATTACCTGATGGCTCCTCTGTTTGTCAGCCTCAACAAGACTGCACCTTGGTCTCCCTGCAGCGCTCTCTACATCACAGAGTTCTTTGACAATGGCCACGGTAGGAAATATTTCAGGTTGTCGCCCAGTGGGTTAAAAATTACACGCTGAGTAAATGAGAAACTGAGAAGCCATGTAGGGACCTTCTGCCAACGTGGACATCTGTCACCACACTGTAGCTGTTGTTAGGGCTGATTCAGAGATGAATAAAACATACTGTTATTCCTCTCGCGTTCTAACTATGTCTTTCCTGCTTAAACATGTCGCTCCCCTTTAATTATGGGGTTGTAGGAATAGTTTATCCTGCCCTTGAGTTCCACATCTTCTCTTTCCACATCCTCCTTTCCTCACCCTTCCGTTCTCTTTCTCTTTCTGGCCTCCGTTGCTCCCTCTTCCCATTCCATGTTGTGCATCTTGTGTTGTTTGTATCCTTGCTAGACCTATCAGTGAACCCTCTTTTCCACTGAGTCATACAATGGACTTCTTCCTGTTCTTCACCTCCTCAGCCAAAAGCAACAGCTGGTGTCAGCAAAATATGTTCTTTATCAGTTGGAAAATATCTCCAACAAAAACTCATGTGGCTGAGAATGTTCATTCCGATCTGTGGACGTCATCGACAACTCCACACAAAAAGCTTATTGAGTGTAATAAAGAATTGTTAGAGGAACAATGAATAAAGTCAGATTCAGAGTAGCTGTCACATATCCAGATTCAGAGCACAAGGCTGTCTATAAAACTGCACTTCATTAGCTACATCTAAATTATTCCTTTTTATAGTCAGGACACAACTTGCCCTGAATATTTTCCCAGTGTGGTCATGCCACACACAAAGAGCAACACATTTACAATGATCACAGTACCAAAAAGACCACAATCTCCAATAAACCACAATGTAATCAGCATCATACAATGTTACTTTGTACTGTAACCACAGGGGACTGCCTGCTGGATGTCCCAGAGAGTACCATGCCGTTACCAAGAGAGCTGCCAGGCACCAAGTACAGCCTGGACCAGCAGTGCCAGCAGATTTTTGGAGAGGAGTTTGTCCACTGCCCCAACACCTCCGACAGTGATATTTGCAGCCAGCTGTGGTGTCAGGAGGACGGGACGCCAAAGTGCTCCACTAGGAACGGCAGCTTGCCCTGGGCTGACGGCACTCCTTGTAGCGTCAACAGGACCTGCCTCCATGGGGCATGCATGCCGACTCAGGAAGTGATGCAGCCGCTGGTAAGACTGCTTCTTTACCTGCAGGGAGTGGATCATGTCATCATGTTCCCCACAGCATTAATGGGCGTTTTATACCTTCTTTGAGCGTATTGTTTTGATTTCTCTTATAAACCTGTGGTTTTTTACCTGACCAGTACCAAACAACAGACAGACAAAGTAAACACAGTGGAGCATTGAGCAGCTAATGAGCCAGATATTTTTTCTCACGAGTTGGTGAAAACAAAACAGAACTAGAAGGAAAAAGACTACAAACGGCATCAAAATAATGCTATGGAGTCCGTAAAGGGACATGGGTAAAAAAACAACAACAATTAAATGTTTCTAGGTGCGCACGGAAAACCTTGTGAGGCACAAGATACTTTCTGGTGAGCACAAGAAACGTTTTTTTTTTCAACCTTGAAAGGATGTAATATGACATCAGTTCGCGGTGCAGTCTTTCCCAGTGTACTTCTCACTGCAGGTTGCCAATGTTTATTTGCTTGCACTTGCTTGCTGCTGAGAACTGCCCGTAGGTTGCGATGAGTCATTTCCTTTGAAGCACACTGCTCATTTACTTAGAAGAGTAGAGTGATCAGGTTTGTAGTCGTAAAACTCACAAGTCAGCAACTTCGAGACTATCTCCCTGAGCACACTGATGACAGATGTTTTCGATACATGTAGACAATGCGCCTGTGATTAATGTATGCCTGAGAGTTTCACAGCTCGTCCTGCAACAAAACTGACATAGGCTTTCCACCTTTGTTTATTTGCCTGATTAGAAATATTTTCCCTTTGATTAACAATATCGTAAGATTTTGAGGGGTCAAAGTTCATTCTTGACCTTGGAAACAGTCGTTAACACAGATTGTGTGATTCAATCTAAAGTTCTATGACAGCTTCTGCATGGAGATGAAAGTACAATTTTCTTTTTGTAAGTTCAACCTAATCAACATGGACAAAAGCTGTTTTAAAAAAGATCAGAGACTCTGTAATTCAGTTGAAAGCTCCAAGATCAGTTACCAGTTATCAGTAAGATGTGTTTGATTTCCAGTGGAAATCCAGTGATTTAGGAAAAAATCTCCAGGTCAGCCTGTGAAGAGAAGTCATCAATCAGACCTAAAGTAAATACCTTCTCTCAGTTAGTGGAGATATGAAACTTTTCATTATTGCAGCTGTTTGCAGTTTTGAGTAGAAATATATGAATGGAGTACAGGCTGGAAGTACGGATTACAACATCATTGAACTTTGGTGAGTTTAAATCCAGCTGCTGCGTTATGCTTTTTTATATTTCCTTAAAGAACATTTAAACATCTCAGTGTTTCATTTTAGTTTGGTTGCCTTGATATCTTCTGCTTGTGTTATGATCACACATCTGTTTATGAACCCAGACGTGCTGGCAGTTGGGATGTTAGCTGGTCCAAACTCATAAAACTTCTGGAAAGGACACCCACGTTAGCAAGCACACACGCGCGTGCGTGCGCACACAAACACACACACACACACACACACACACACACACTATGAATTTTGCCATATGAAGCTGCAGCATGGCAGGTTCCACGAGTGGTGAGTGACACATGTGGTAGGAATGTGGGTAGAGGCAGACAGCAGGCGCGTGCCGAACTTCAACACAGATTTAGCCTGAAGTCTCGGCACGCCAACACACTGTGCGGCCTCAAACCCAGAAGCCCAGACTGTGGTTTAGGCTACACAGCTGAGATTGCCTTTGGCACTAAGCTCTAACCAACTACTCTGACTGCTCTTTTTTCACTTGCTTCTCGCTGTGTTTGACCGCAGGTGGTTGTGGATGGTGGCTGGAGCTCGTGGGGACCGTGGCAGCAGTGCTCCAGAACATGTGGAGGCGGAGTGGAGTTCTCCTATAGGGAGTGCACTGACCCCGTGCCTCAGAATGGAGGGAAGTACTGTGAGGGACAGAGGGTTCAGTACCAGTCCTGCAACACGCAGCCCTGTGACGACAATGAAGGTGAGAAACAGCACTAAGCAGGTTTCAAAAACCAAAACTCGGCCCTGCTGACAAAAATAATATATTTTTTATTACTTGGCCGTTGTAATGCCATTTTATTAAACTGAATATAAATATTAAATGGTGCTCCAACAACTATCATAAATCAATGGTCAGTTGGTTCATTTATAGTTAATTAAACAATGAAATTATTTATAAACCACTTATTAAATAATTGTTTATTGTTAGGTTCAACTGATGTTTATAATACTTAAAGTAAATGATTAATAAATCCTGAATAGTTTAAACATTACTTGGATGGCCATTGTCAAGATGCACCTAATGTTCATAAACATTTACAATTACCATGAAATCCATTGCACTTTACTTGAGTATTTCCATTTTCTGCTACTTCAGACCTCCTCTGTGTCACCAATCAGTGTTGTGGGTGGGACATTGTGTGAAAGGATGTTTCATCAGAGCCAAAGTAGCACATTTTTAAATATGTTTATTTTTATCCGCAATCTTACAGAAAAATCACAGATACCAAAAATTTGAAAGTGTCAAGATAATCACAGTATATATATATTTTTGTTGCCATATTGTGCTGCCCTTCAGTCAATCGGCTAATCAAGACGATTCATCGTCGTCTATTCAGCTCTAGACTTGACTATTGGTAAGTTGTAGGGCCGTTATCAGCTTGACCTACAGTGTAGTGCAGATAGTCCCTCAAACTGTGCACTCCTATTTGTGACTAATATAAAAATATAGATATTGTGGTATTCAGCATATTTGTCTGTAGAACTCAATTACCTCCTGTGAGCAGGTACTGTAACCTCAGTGTATTGTACGCTCATCTTTACTTGATCTTTTACCTTTAGGAAAGAGTTTCAGAGAGGAGCAGTGTGACAAGTACAACAGTCCCAACTACCTGGACTACAACGGGAATATGAAACAGTGGATACCAAAGTACGCTGGTGTTTCTCCCAGAGACAGATGTAAGCTGTTCTGCAGGGCCAGAGGCAGCAGTGAATTCAAGGTGTTTGAATCTAAGGTAAAGTTTACCCACTCAGAATCATGTGTTACAATTACACTTCAGTCTGAAATAGAATGTTGTACTATTTTGGGATATTCAGAACACAAGGGCACCCTGATGAAGGAGTGCTAAATATGTGGCATTTGTTAGAGGTTAACGTGTGGGTAAAATGTGGACGGAGCCTCCGAGTCTGAAAAGCAGAGCCAGCAGGGGGCAGCTCAACTGGCTGCCAGAGGAAATCACATTTAATA
>OMLP01045789.1:10964-42784 GCA_900302685.1 Spondyliosoma cantharus
TTTGTAAAAGAGGTGCATTTATGGTATGTGTGTGTGTGTGTGTGTGTGTGTGTGTGTGTGTGTGTGTGTGTGTGTGTGTGTGTGTTTAACAAAGCGCAAGCGTCATCTTTTCGCAGTGGTTAGGTGAGAGGCAAGACAGGTGAGGGGCCAGGCAGGTGAGGTGCTTTTAGGTCTCGACACCGGCCGGTCTTTTTGAATGGAGCACTTCCAAATCTGCCCAGTGACCAGCTACTACCAGAGGCTCCTTCTCCCGGTCTCCTACAGCCTCATCTTCCTCCTGGGCCTGAGTCTGAACGGCGCCCTGCTGTGGTGCGTCTGCCGCCGGACGCGCCGCTGGAGCAGCACGGTCATCTACCTGACCAACCTGGCCGTGGCGGACCTCCTGTACGTGCTCACCTTGCCCCCCCTCATCATCAGCAACGCCATGGGGGGCCTGTGGCCCTTCGGCAACCTCGTCTGCAAGAGCGTCAGGTTCTTCTTCTTCGTCAACCTCCACTGCAGCATGATGTTCCTCACCTGCATCAGCGTGCACCGCTTCATCGGAGTGTGCTTCCCCATCGCCGCCGTGCGCATCAGGACAAGGAAAGTCGCCCTCTTTGCGTCAGGATCAGTTTGGATCCTGGCCACCACGGAGATTGCACCCACAGTCGTTTTTGCGCACACGGGGGTGATCAACAACATGACCGTGTGCTTCGAAATGACCGACCCGGCGCAGTTTAAAGTTTACTTCCCGTACGGACTGTTTCTGGCCGTGGTGGGCTTTCTGATCCCCTTCCTCATCGTCATCACCTGTTACCTCTCCATGATGAAGGCGCTGTACTGCAGGGCCGCGGACAGCATCTGCAACGCCAGGACCGCTCGGATGCGCAACAAGTCCCTGCGCACCCTCCTGGCCGTGTTCGCCATGTTCGTGGTGTGTTTCGTGCCCTACCACGTCGCTCGGACAGTCTACCTGTTCGTGAGGGTCTACATGCCCGAGGACTGCGAGCTCGTGAACGTCGTCATGATCTCCTTCAAGGCGTGGAAACCCGTGGTGAGCTTCAACAGCTGCGCGAACGCTCTGCTGTACTTTTTCGGCTCCGGGAGCCACCGGCGGAGGATGAGGGCCTGGCTGTGGAGGAGGAGGAAGAAGAGGGTGCAGCCCAGCGTGTGTGTGCTGGAGGCGGGGAGCACCAGAGGGCGTCCACCACAGGGACAGCAGCAACATTAAGACTTGGGCCACCTCAAAAGAAAAGCTGCGTTTTGTAACTTTTATTATTTTAAATACAATACAAATGGATTTGACAACATTCAACGTGCAGGTGACAGAGGACACTCACTCGTGAGGCACCTTGACTTACTCCAACTCGTTGCAACTTACACAACCTGAGCGGTCAGATAACTAAAGAACATCTGCAACCAATCCTGGAATCACTGAGCCCGTAATCTGATTCTGTGGCCAGAGGTGACATTTAAACCTTTGAGGAAATTAGCGCCCTCTGTCGCCTGCACAGGGTGACGCACCAGTCCGGTTTTATATGATTCAATCTCCTGGAGAAACATCTTCTTGTTCAAAAGTAAGAAAATGAAAGCTGAAGATCCAGTCAAAAAAAAAAAGATAGTAATTAAAGGGGAACTACGTAGTTTTAGAGAATGAATACAAACTCAGAAATATTTATTTGTATTTATAAGGTCCCAGAACATTGTTTGAAGCTAGAAAGGTGGCAAGGCCGCCACATATAAGCAAAATTGAAGTAGTATGAAGACGTGTTCTTCATCTTGCTCAAAAAGGGGGACACTTTGCAAGCATCTGCTTTTATTTTTCTTTTAGTGCATAATCGTCTCCGGTCACAGAGGAAGTGAAGGACATCACTTCAGCACACTCCTGTGAGCGAGTGATGACAGATGGGTGGAGCAGTGGTCTGGGAGCTGAGAGCAGAGAGGAGAAGAAAGACTCAGCGAGGACGAAAACTAAAGACCACAGATAAAAAGTGGAAGAGAGACTTGTGTTTAATTATACAGTGAAGCAGTAAAACAAATCCTCCTGGCCTTCTTTCACACAAAAAAAAAAGAAAAAGAAAATGTATGCCAGTGTCAAGATTATATAGGCTGGATGTAAAAAATAAATGGGTTTCTGTTTGAGTTATGTCTAATCATAAGTGCTCTGTGTGTGCATACCTGTGTGCCCAGCCTGGAGAGGTACCGGTTGCGTAAGCCGAAAGCAGACATGGGTGTTAGTCTAGCGAGATCACCCTCTGTCGGCTTACTGGGTCGCCTTTTAATCCTGTGGGAATAACAACGTCGCCATCTTTTACCATCTCTGCAGCAAACACCGACACGAGTGCAGTTATATTAAATGTTACCGAGAGGATTAAATCGCCCCACAGAAGAAATAATTCATTACCACAAAGTTGTACAATGACGAGAGAACTTGCTTTCAAAAATGTGTGTTTAATTAAATGCAATTGTCTCGTTAACAACCTGGTATCAATCTCACCTTCTCTGATTGCACATTGGATCTTCTGTAATTTCTCAGTCATCTCATTATATATATATTTTTTTTCAAAGCTCAAAACATTTCACACTTCTGTATTCCACACATTCTTCTTTTTTTAAAAACCTGCCGCCCACATAACCCACAATGCAACTGACTGATACCTTTTGTCAGATTACAAGCAGCTTTCCTCCGGAGCCACAAAAAGGCTACATCACAGACGCAGTAGCGCTCCCCCATGACCTGTAAACACACTTCAATGTGTAAAATAGGTGGAGCTGCCCTTTATGCAGAGATCGCACCGGTGACGCGTGAAGAGCGCGGCGTGTCTGTCGGTGTGACACAGTGGTCATTTTAATGTGCGACTACAACATATCAATTTCAACACTATTGACCGTTTTCTTATGTGTTGGGCTTTGTTGTTTTTTTTTTTTTAAAGAGTAACTTAACACCAGGCTGGAAAACTACAAAACAGTGATGTCCAGTGATCGAATGTCACAAAGTACATTTACTCGAGTACTTAAAGAGGCAATTTGTGAGAACACCAGTGCTCCAAGTTCCTGGTCCAGACTGCTAGCTGCACAGCTAACTGCAGCTACAGTTAGCAGCAGTCAGCGGTTGTTCTCGTAATATGCTGCCCCCCATTTCTTTGGAGTATGAATCAAAAACATATTGCGCCTGTAAGTACAGTTTTGAGGTACTTTTACTGAGCATTTTTGTTCTTCTGCTACTTTATACGTTCACTCCACTATATTTTGGAGGCAACTGTACTTAAAAAACTTAAAAGCTTTGATTACAAGTTACTTTTCAGGTAACCTGCTGCATCAGAGCCAAATGATTCACTGATTCCAATAATTAGAGAAATGCTGAATACAGAATCTGATAATCGTATATCTATTAATGTAAATATATGTAGAATTTACTTTAACCAGTACTTTTGATACTTAAGTTCATTCAATATCAGACTTTTACTCAAGCACAATGACTTTTGAGGTACTATTTACAACACTGGTGATGTCACGGTGTACATCTACGTCACTGCAGCCAGGTAAGGGTTTAACCCACAGGAGGAAAAAAGATAATTTTCAGCGAGTGTCAAGTTACTCTTAACGTTTTGATGAGAGATTTGCCCAACTGAGGTAGTGAATGTTTGTCATCCACAGTCTGCCACCCCAATAACAGCACAGGGAGACAAATCTCTTTCCATATTAGCAGAATGGTGCGAGTTAAACAGAGTGCGTGAATACTTCGCTTCACCGTATAGATGAAGCAAGCAACCATTTGGGGCAGTGCTCACAACGAGGTAATTACCTGAGTTTGATAAATGAGCAAAACATTCTCGAAAACACATTATAAATGCGAAACTGATTCTTTAAAAGGTCACATAAAAAAAAAAAAACTGAGTTGAAAAGTTTAAATTGTGAATATCTTTATACGGGTAAAGAAGTGTGCCACTCTCTTTTTCTCATCTTTCATATATTTATAGTAATGTACCATTTGATTATCCAACAGAAAATTAATTTTTATGAACTTCCAAACCCGGTGAGGAGCGGATAAAAAGAATTAAGAAATAAAAGAATTGACCGACAATGATTTAAACAATAAAGACCTATGCTCTTTTTGAGATTATCCTCCATAAAAGGTCAATGACGCATAAAATTAAAATGGAGCATGAACTCGCTCTGCCTAAGGAAGATTTTGGTCGGCAATTATTGTGAATGCTGACGGATGATATGTAATTAAATGAACTGCTGAGTGGTCCGCGATAAGGCGAGTAAAAGAGTCCTGCTAAAAACTATTTGTAAAAACAAACATAAAAACGTCCACAAAGTTACTTCTATATACATATAAAACGTGGATTAATATAGGACTCCTATATTGTGAGTTCCATTAGCATGTCATAAAATCAAGCACAATTTATCAAAGATATAGGCACCTGTTGACGGGACAAGAGTCTCATCTTCTGCTCAACATTTAAAATGATTAAAACACCCTCCAAGCATCCTAACGATCTTCAGTAACTCACAAAAGTTGATGCCCAAGTCTGACACGCACGCACGCGCGCACGCACGCACGCACACACGCACACACACACGCACACACACACACACAGTAGAGAGTGGATATTGGAGGAGGTGAAGTCAGTGCGTCAAGTTTGAGACGTGTCATGTGTCCAGAAAGGGACGTAGTAAGCTTTCAACGCGGGGTTGGTCATGTCAATGGCAGGTCCAGACTGTCAGTTCTGGTGGGAAGAGCCACAGATGACAGCACTGGGCGGAGTCAGTAGCGCAGTCCCACCCCATGGCAGTTGATTGACAGCTCTGAGGTGGACAGTGCAGCCTGCTGGCTCTGAAGCCCAGGACCATGTGTGTTCCCTCTTCATCATCATCATCATCATCATCTGGAAAATATCAGTCACAGCACAGACCAGAGAGAATTAGTCTGTGTTTCCACACAGCACAAACTAAACACAACACAGAGCATGGTGTGTATAGAGATTACACAGATTAGATACAAGAATTCAGAGACAAGGGGGAAAGACAAACAGCTGTAACCTCAGTGCTTACTGTGAAAATATGAGCGTGCAAAGAATGAGAACAGAAAGTAGTGATACCCAGAGCTTATGTGGTTTGGATTTTTTTTTCAACACAAAATAAACCAAGTGGTGAGCTATTGGCATGTGACGTTCAGTATGTACCAGGGTCTCTGCAGGGTTCAACAAGTTAATTTAAGAGCCTCTTGAGACCACTATGAATGCAATTTAGGACTTATTTCATGTCAACATTGATAAAAAAAAACAAAAAACCCTCATCCACTGTGCAGTGGGTGCTTACCAGAATTGGAGGAGTTGACGTCGTTAATGCAGAGTGGGTCACTCTGAAGATGGTCTTTAGTGATACTCACGATGTGAATGAAGAACTAAACTGGGTGATGGCAGACGTTTGCTTGTGGTTTTTTATAGCAGCTTTATGTTTTTCCATGCTACTCCAGTGCCTTTCATAACCAATGTTCATGATTTAAGTGGTTCAGCTTCAAGTGCATTATTTTCAACAAGCTTCAATCAAGCACTAAATGTTCCACACAGCCCCTTTAAGGTTGAACATTCTGATTATTTGATTTTTAAGGCCCTACAGAAACCCTGTTGTGCAAATAAATGTTTGTCAATATAAGCAGTTCATATAGCAACCATTTCCTTGACTATATTGCAATAAAGTAAGTCTTGTTCAGTTACCTTTTTGTCATATTTATGGCAGATGTGTGCATTTAGGTCAACTGCTAAAGCTCATTAAAAAATGTTTTGCATTAGCATTAGTAAAAGCCAAGTTCACACCTGTAGTCTGGACAGTTTCAGGTACATAGGGATAACGGACACGTTGTACCTTATTGCCAGCAGGTCACTTGCACTTTTGCTGAAACAATCACTCCAGAAAAAAGTAAAGCCCAATCAGACAACACACGGTATCGATGACAACAAGGCTTATGACTTCCTTTGCACTCCTGATCCTTGCAAACCATAAAAACTAGGAGTTGTACACGTACGGTAAAATGAAGCCTGATTCTGCGACTCTGCATGCGAGTCATGTGGTCGGTGCAGAATATGGGCTCAAAGAACAAATCCATAAAAACATCACCTGAGAGGCTCTTAATGAGGAAAACATGAACTGCAACTACTCAAAATCATGCATACTCTGTTGAATCGTTCATTTTATCTCCCCAGACACTCTAAAATGAAATGGAACAGTAAATAAACTAGTTTCAGTATTTAGATGAAATTGACTGCATCAGGGTCAGCTAAGGACAGCAGGGGCTCTTACAAGTGCTCCTATCCCATTTGCCTGTGCCACTTGATTATACAAGTGGGGTTTGTCATTATGTTTCTGAGATGCTTGTCTAATTGTTGGGTAAGTGGGCGGAAAAGCAGTGATGGAGGGTGAAGAAGGGTCAAAGCAACTCACTCTGCGTCTGAAGTGGCTTCTTTTTGGAGTTTGGCTCTGGCTGAGGCTGACCGGTTCAAATCGCCACCTGGAGGAAGAGGGAGAGGGGACAAGCGAGTGGCGGTAAGAAGAGGGGTGTGCTGAGATGTCACATGACAAAAAGGAAAGGCTGCGATCCTCTCTTACCTTTGAGATAATCCACGAAGTACAGTGTCACCACTGCCATCAGTGCAACTGCAAGACAGGAAAAACAACGTGAAGAATCAAATACAGCTGCTCAAAAGTGTCTAACATGAGTTGGAGAGTAAACAGACAGACATAAAATACTGACAGCAGATGCAGGTGCAGAAAAACACTTCCAAAAACAGGTATCCTCTGACGTCCAGGATGGCTCCTGCTGCCATGGCGATGAGAGCAAGTCCCAGGTTCTGGATCGACTGCATGCTGATGGACGGAAGCAGAAGATTAGCATCATCAATAATTAACATTGATTCATAACCGTGTGTGTGTTTTAACTGTGGTTGCGTGTGTGACATTCTCGTTGGAGGTACGTACAAGCCGTAGGCCGTCCCCAGTTGATGCTCCGGTACCACAAAGGCCACCATGGGCCACAGTGCACAGGCCAGTAAGGAGTAGGAGACACCCAGCAGGGACTGAAAGACAAAGCGAGGACACGCATGCTGTTATTACTTTGTATTCCAGGAATAGCTCCACGACATTCCTGCTTATAATGAAGCACCGTAAGTAAATAAAACAATCACATTTACTATTCTGGACATTAAGTTATGTTGCTACAGAACCCTGTTTGTTCAGCTACATTCTTGGCTCCTACAGCGATCCAGTGGGAGTTGAATATTTTTACATTAAACAGCAACACAATTAGTGTTTTCATTTCTTTATAGGCAAACACCAACTTAGCTGGATGTAATTAAAACAAATGAGGTGCCTGCAAAGCAAATCAACAGGTTTGCAACAAGCAGGATAAAAAAAAAAAAAACCTCGAGAATAACTTTCAGTTCATTCTATGACTCAGTAATAGTCCCACTGATTACAGCAACATGTATATCTTTGGTTCAGTTCATCCCACAACTTTATGTTTATGAATGTACAAAATAAACATCTCGTCAGGTGCGTTACCATGGCGATCCACGGGTTCCAGAAGGTGAAGGCCAGCATCATGTGAGCGGTGAGGGTGGCGACCACGGCTATTATCACCCAAACCACATTCCTCCCCGTCCTGTCAACCATAAAGCCCAGAACTGGCGACGCAGGGGCTGAGATGATGTAGACGATGCTTGGAAAGGTAAGAGAGTGGCATGAAGGGGTGAACACTAAGGACATATCTACATATTTTAAAAAGGACAACTTCACAATTACTGCCCAAATCTGTTATTTACACTGTTTGACAGGACACATTAGGTGTCAGGGTGAAACAGATACCGCCATACAGGCCGGAAAAAAATAGATGCATACATATTCGGAGTTTGGCCATATTGCTCTGAGTTTCTATTCTGTTACTCTGTACCTCAAACTACATCATGCCGCCATTCAGACATTTGGTCCGAATACAGCCTCGTCCTCCAATTGCTGCATCCAACTTCTCATGACTAAAGTCTGGACAACTCTTAAAAACTTCATGAAATCTGAGTGGAGGAAATCTATCTCAGGAAAGACAGATGTTACATGTGTGGTGGGAAGTGGACAGGTATTTTGGCCAGGCATCCATTGGAATAGGAAATATGACCGCACAAAAGGAAATGAAAGATACATCATCAACACCTATAATGGTGTTATTGCCTTGAGATAGATTCAATGGCCCGTTACTCGTGATCTGAGTTACCTGTTGACAGCTCTGGCTTCAGCTGGGGAGAAGTTGTACTTTTCGATGAAGAACACCCTGTAAATTAAAAAAAAGACAGGCGCTCAGGCTCATGGTGCTGCTCAGCCTTCACACTGATGTCACCACGAGAGGAGGAGAAATGGAGCCGACTCCCGCTGCAGGTGGCTTTCGCTCCTGCATATATTGTTTTCTGGCCCATTTGCATAACAACTATTTGCTCTGTAAGCACTGACCCTCTGTGGAAACACCGTGTCAGTTGCTAAGTGATTCAACAGTGCCTTTCAGTGAAGGAAATGCAGGTCGTGATGGCTTCAATTGGTTTCTTTCACCGCTAACCTATTTGTCAAACCTCTTTCTATTTCTCCTTCCCTCCCTCCCTTTGTGGTTCATGGACAACAAAGCATTGCGAGGATGTTGCATTGTACCAATTTAATGGAACTTATTTATTTAATTCACACCACACAACTTAACCATTACACCACCTTGAAGTGAATCATATTTTTCATTTACTCAGAGACAAGAATCGAATGATATATTTTCACCAAGCATGAAACCAAATCAGCAAACGAAGGCCAGAATGATTTTCAGAATTATTTTGTGGTTATAGCGCCTCTTTTTTTCTTCTTCTTCCTGTTGGCGCAAAGGTTTGTAGAAAAATCTGAATCATTCGTGACACACACTGTACACATCAAAAGGATAAGTCATGAAAAGATTAAACTAACGCCAAATACTGTCTGTGTCTCCAAAGCCTGACGTATCTTATTATCCAGTGCCAGACTTCTACTGCTGTCCAAAAACTATGAAAAAACACACATTGAGGAGCTAAACTCTAACTCTGAAGTTCTCCTTCATTACAATGAACATGGACAGTGTTTGTTTGGAGTCAATATACACGGTCTTGCTGCCACATACAGTAACTCTCTAGAGGTGGTTATCCACAGCTGAAAATAGTCGACGGTATTTACTTCTGTTTGCTGTAAATACATGGACGGCTGTTCAAGGAAACTACTGCGCATTTTTCAAGAAACGAAACTACATACACATGCACACAGACAGGGTGTGGAAGACTGAAAGTATCTGTGGTTGTGGTTTCATGGTGGGATTTGTTGATATTACAAAATACACTCAGTGGCCACTTTATTAGACACACCTGTGCAGTCTAATGTAATCCAACACAACAGTCCTGTCATAACATCTTTCTCTACGAAGTTCATGTTCAGTTGTTGCTGACGAGGGCTGCTAACCATTGGTTTCATCGTCAATTAATCTGTGGATCATTTGTCTTGGTTTGTGAGTCAGAAAACGGTGGAAAATGTTGATTGGTGTAACGCAAAGGAAAAGTGGATGTCCACAAATCAAAGACATTCAGTTTCCTATCATAGAGGGGTAAAAAGACGCCAAAACGTAATCGCATTCAAAAAGAGAATTTGTCTTTTTCTTACTCACACCGGTTACTCGATTATCAAAATAGTTGGAAATTAATTTAATAGTTGGCAGCTAATCCATTAATCATTGCAGCTCCATTTGTTGGAAATGTGTAAATAAAATGTTGTGTCCTCCCGGTTTACACACATGGTGCATTTGCATTGAGTTTCATTATATTGTGCATGTGTACTGAATAAAGTGATCACTGAATGTATGAGATAAGATAACAACATCAACTACTGGCCAGGCATACAAGCATCAAAAATCAATGGGCACTGATGCGGTACTCACTGTCCCAGTCCAATAAAGGGGAAAATGGCGACGTAGTATGCCACACAAATGATGAAGATGAGCCACAGAGTGATGGGGAAGTCTTTCACGTCTGTCAGCTTGATCACTTCGCCTGATAGGGAAGATCAGCACACAAGCAGGTCAGTCGGGGAGCATTATTTGCAAGGTTCCAACATCATCAAGTCAAACTCAAGCCCATTTTCAAGCATTTTAAGGGTGCATCGTCAAGCTTTTCTTGAAACTTACAAACATATACAGTCACTGAAAAGTATTATTTCACATCACATTAAATCAGATATTACTGTTCTATAAACAAATGAAATGTAAGTTTTGTGATAGCGTTCTACAGAAGGGAGGCAAATTCAAGTGAAATACAAAAAAAGCTGTATGATTTAAAATGTGTCACCATCTGTGAGACGACTTGGCATCCTTTATAAATCAGGCTGAGCCAATATAAAAAAACAACAACATTATATTGAACGTTATGCAGTTACAATTTCAAGCAGCGCCAGTCATTTTTCGAAGCACTTTCAAGGATTAACACGGATAAAAAAGTAGAAAGGAGCAACAGCCTCTGTGAGAACAGAAGACACACTACAACAGAGAAAGTGCTGAAGTCAATGAACTATCTGGCCAGAATGTCAACTTTAGGTAGATAACACCAAGTCTGTCGACAGGCTGTGAAAGCAACTCCAGTAGTTATTGACTTGTGAGGCGAAAGAGGAAAAAACAGAAGATAACAGTAAAGACTTTATCTTGTAATCAGCACCTGTTTTTCCTTCTTCTTTGTGGAGGATTTTCTCTGCTCTTTTGTCAAGGAACCCCAACACCAAGGCACAGACCAGTGAAAACAGGCAGGTTACAGCAGCTAAGGACACAAAAGAGACGGTAACAATACTACAGCTGCTGGTTTCTATTGTTCATATGAATTTATCTCAGATTAAAGTGGCAATGGATACAAACCAGAAAAGAAAGCACACAAGTGAGAGCAATTTTAGAACGTGTACGCAGTAACTGGAGACGATTATTAAGAACTGACACTTCTTCGAACACATGTGACTCATTTGTAGCAGCCAGCAGCACTTTTAGTTCTCCTTACCACTTCTCTCTTCTGTCTGTGACATCTGAGATCATTAGTTACACAGATAAGATAAAGCATCAGTACAGATGCAGCACATGTAACCTGGGTCCTGATGTTTCAAACACGTCAATATAGAGCAGAAGCGTCAAATATCAATTACCTATCATGAGCGATACTCCGAGTGTAGTGTGTCCGGGAGAGCCGACACTGTCTGCCACTTTGCCGTACACCCAGCCCATGATGTTCATGTTCACTGTGCTGCCCTGGAGACGAGTGCAGAGAAGGATCAATGAATTAATTCACCGTATCGATGGCGTGTATTCATTCATACAGTTGGTTCATTCACCGTAGTAACAGTTCAGAAAAGCGTGTTTGTAGTGTAACTGCATGATCTGTGGGTGGTTTCCTCACCAGTCGAGCCATGCTCAGCTGAAGGCCAAACACCAGATTTAGCTCCTTTCCTTTGAACCAGTTGACTGCATATGTGTTTTGGGCCACAGCCAAGGACTCTCCACCGATACTGCCCAGGAAAATTAAAACAGGGAGAGAGAGAGTGTAAGTTAAGGAATAGTACAAGACCAACAAATCATTAGGCTGAGAATCTGACAATTATCAGGGCTTTAAAGAGGACCAATGATGCTTTTTTTGTTGTTTTTTTCCTTTCCATCAGTGTTTTACTAACTGTACGTTCTTGTGCATGTAAAAGGTCTCGAAAGTTCGTGAGTAAGGGAGTGAGTGTGTAAAGGAGTTATTTGGTGTAAGCGATTACTCTCCTGCAATTTAACACGAGTTACTTTCCACATCTTAACGTAGTATCTAACGTTAGTCATACCAACATCAGGTTACAGTCTCCACAAATACCACGCGCGCTAATTAGCGATGGAAGGCTACGTTAAATTAGCTAGCATCAATGTTTACGTTAGCTTGTGTCAGCGACGCTCGGTGAGCTGGTGTTAACAACTGGATGCTTTCGGTTCAGATGTTGAATCATAGTTGACGTGCTGTTGTGGTACGCAAGTTCTGCTTTGCAGTAGACACGCTGCACTTTGTTATCTTCATTTTTAAGTGTGAAATGATCCCAAACTTTGGACATTCTCTGACTTTTCCGAACGGTTTCTTGGCTCTCCGCCATCGCGCTGACTCAATTCTGAACGTAGCGGTGTGTGTCCGCAATAACAGTCCGTGTGGAAAAATTATCCCTGAGCTAAGCAGGCCACATAACGCGGTGACAGGAATTAAACGAAGCCTCGAGGCAGAGATTTTGCTTCGAACATTTTTTGTAATCGAATTATTCGAGTTACTCGAGTAATCGTTGCAGCTCTACACATAACTAAGCCAAAAACATGTTTTCCCATTGATGCTGTGATGCATTTTGAATTGCAATCCTGCAGTGTCATGGCGTACATGTTTCAGTCATCATCACCTAACCTAATAACTAACAACTACCAGCTGAACAAAACTTTTGCTGTATTGTCTCACTCTCGATGTTTGTATCATCGCAGAAACTGCATGTATGAGTGATTCACTGTGTGGTCATAGGATATTTTAACATCATGATCACATGCCCTAATGATAACCATCACTCCACTATGTGAGCTGCCGCTTATTTTGTTCATCATGTTTAGTACGATAATAATAACTAGTCATTCTTTGTAGTTTTACTGTGTTATCCCCCTTATGTTTCAAGTTATTTTCTCTAAAACTTTGTCCGAGAATAGCACTCCGTCACTGTTTTGTTGTGCCTCACCCAATAGCTGACATCAACAGTTTGATTTTGATCTAAGTAAACAAGATAGTTTTTGACTGGGCGTTGCATGTCGCCTGTGGAATGCTTTATAAAGTCAACATCTGACATTTACATTAAGCTATGACGATTTAGTGCACTCATTATTACTTAGGACAATTTTCCAATACTATGAGATGTTGCCTTCAAAATTAAATGATTAATGGCTGACTTTATTAACAAAAATAGTACTTACAAAAGGAACACGCGCACGCGCACGCGCGCACTCACACACACACACAGTGACAGACTGGAGCCACCCGCATGCATCCCCTTAACCCCAAAGTGGTACCAGGAAGCTCGGATCCAAAACAAGGAAGCTGGAGGAAATACAGCTGCGCTCTTAGACTCCCAACAGACACAACAGAAAGCCAGGGCTTCAATCAGATCAGGCACTGCTATCAAACCCCTGTTATTATTTCAGGAGGGAAAAAATAAACCGCGGTCTTCCCGGGGCACGATGGAAGTTTTTTTTGGTAGCCTGCCTCGCATGTAAAGGAGCCCATTCACAAAAAAGCAGATGAGGAGGGAAAAGTGAAGCCTCCTCAAAATGAGCGACTGAGATGTGTGGTAAGATATGTCAGTCAGGTGCAGCGCAGTGAACCACACTGCCTGTCTTATCTGGATAGAACAGAAAGCAGCACGCTGTACAAGCTACTAGTGACAGAAGCAGATAGATCACGGCTCGTCAGTGCACAACGCCAACATCATTAAGACGATATGAGTCATGAAGAACAGCAAATAAACACAACATATAAACAAGTGAATTCAGAAGGGAGGAGTAATAACGTACATCCAAACTGACAAGCTTATGTTGAACGGAATTGAATTTACATCTAAATAACGTCACACACACTGGGTTAACGTTCGTTTCATCATCCGCAATATATTAGCTAGCAACAATTAATAGTCGTCGACGTTAACTTTCCCGCGAGTAAATACACAGCAAACTATAAAGCAGAGATATAAGGCGTTGTGAAATTGTTAAAACATCAAATGTTTCTTTATTTTTGAAAACTTACCCTTAGTTAAGTCGTTCAAACAGCGCCATTCACCAGACGTGTCGTCTCTCTGACGATGACAGCTTACTCAACTCCTCTCTACTGACTGACAGCTAGTCCAGTCCTCTGACCACGCCCACCGGTGAAAGGGACCAATGGTGTTTCACGCAGGGCCTGCGTTCTAACCAATCAGAGCAGCTGTCCGTATAAACTATCATTTACGCCACAGGTGTTCAAAGTTTATACAGACAGACAGACCGACAGACAGAGAGGTAGATAGACAGTAAGACAGCTAGACAGCCAGATAGATAGATAGATAGATAGATTATTGCTTATATTATGATGTACCACCATGTCGGATAAATGTTCATAAATTATCATATGTAAGAGTAATTTATTTGTTTAATCCTCGAAGCTCTCTTGTTTGAATCTGTGACATCTTCAGCCTGCTGATGCAATTCTGTAATCAGCTGGTAAGTCATTGGTTGTTGTTTCCTGACACCACTATCCGCCTCTGGTGATGGTTTAATAGTAACAATGCATCGTCTTTTAAAATAAATTTATCACACATTCATATGATAATATTTTTCGTGAAACGAATCAGTCGCTATAGCCGTTACATAAACGTAGTGGTGTGAAATCTGTCTGTAGAAGTTTCACGACTGGGCCTGCTGTGTATGCACACAAAAACAGTTTGGTATCATACAGAAGAACCTCTTTAAATAAAGGCAAATACCAAGATTAAAATCAATCCCCAGGAAAAGACGTGTATTTTATTGAAGATTAAAGTTGAGATATTGCAAAGGTGATACACATACAGTTATAAAATCCTTATTGCATTTGAAGTATTCCCAGATGGAAGGTAAGGAGAGAATAATGGTGCCATACTGTTATGTGAACATGAAAGTACCTAATTAGTTTAATCTAACGTTCAAGTGCTTTAATTACATAAAAGATATATGTATATATATCTAGATCTATATAGATCTAGATATAGATATACATATGTGCAGTGCTACTCTTTCAATCTCAGTCAGGAATTAGAGAATATATTTACATCAACAAACAGTATACAAAGTGCTATGAATCAGTTTTTTCTTTTACAAAAGAGTATGTACATCTGAATGTATTTTAGCACCATAATTTTATATTTTACATGTCTGCCCTTGATGAAATAAATGTAAAAGAGCAAAAATATGTTCTATGCATAAGTTACATTACAGTTATTACAAAGTGAGACTTGACTACAACTCTGTATTGTTGAAGTAATCTGTACTTCAAAAGTCAAAAGGTCAACAGAGCCCCCTGCTGGTCATATTCATAACTCCAGTTAAACCTGTGACTTCATTGTAACTCCTTAGGAGAAATATTATCAATTAAGCCCATGTATAACAGACATAAAACATTATGGTGCAACATTCAAGTTAAAGCATGCAATGAACTATTTTGCAAACATAATATTTACATATTGTGTAAATCCATAGTGTCCATTCTCAGATACAGGCACATCGTCTCATTATCAGCCCAATGGTGGCATTATATAGTACAGACTGCTCAGCAGGTTGAAACATGTTCTGTGGTCTTTGTGTCCATGTAGGTTGGTCCAAAGAAAAGTTCAGAAACTGACTCATAAAGTGTCTCCAAAAGGATCTTGAAATGTTTACATTCCATCTCTTTGTATTAGATGCCTCCTCACCTCAGATCCTGTGCTAGATTAACCCTGTTTGACCAAATTACATTCTAATGTTACTGTGATTGAGGCCACTTCTCTGCCAACACAGAAAGAGGAATTGAAACTTGGACAGTTTCCTTAACTGCAGTTAATGATTGCTTTATACAGAGATAACTGGACGCATTGTTATCACGACTGCATCTTTTGGTTTCTTGAGAGCCCGGTCTGTAGTTTTCTGATCACTCCCTCTGTGCCAGTCCCCCTGTTGCCAGCAGTTGCATCACCCGGCATCATATGAACTTGACCCCAGCAGCTTCGAGACACCAGACAGAAATGGAGAAACCTATATTTCCTGTGTACTTTCCCTCTGCAGTCAGTATCTGTTAATCAGAGCATATAAATAACAGAACACAGAATCTTTCCTTTCAAAAGCATCCAAACCAGTGGTCAAGAGTCTCAAGGAAGAGCCCCACTGAAGGTGACTATGGGCAAGCAGAGGAGGGAGCAGAAGGTGGGGTTTAGAGGCTGGATTTGGGCTGAGGTCTGAGATTTTCTTAGCCTCCAGTCAGCGGAGCTGTCAGGTTTGTAGCACACGGAGATGTCACATCTACATGGAACACAGGGAGACACGCTTGTTAGATTAATAGCAACACTTGTAAGGGTTGATTTTTGAGTGGATGTTGTAAATATGAGTACGTTTTTCTATAAATGTATGCTGACTCAGATGAAGATGATTCAGATGTGAAAATAAATTGTTAAATAAACACAAAATAATAATCCTGTCCAGTCTGTTGCTAAAATTTATTCTCACTTCAGTTTTTTACTTTCGTAGTGAGGACCTTTTTCATTATGAGGATATTTTGTCTGGTCCCCACCACTTCAAAAGGCTGCTTGAAGGTTAAAACACGCTTTTGGCTGGAGCTTGAGTTGTAATGGTAAATGTGATCGAAAGGGCTTGGGCATTTGATACACCAATAAGGGTCCTCACAAATATAGGAGGATGATCGTGTGTGTGTGTGTGTGTGTGTGTGTGTGTGTGTGTTTGCGTTCATCTTAACCCCACACCTTGTGACACTCTGCAGTATTTTTTTCTCATCCTGGTCCAGACAAACAGCAAAAGTTGTGTTTTCAGCACCGCTTACTTGAACCTTATCCACTTTTACCTCGGTCATGCTCAGCTGCTACAAAAGGAAAGAAGAGAGAAAAACTAAATGCATTGCACCTGATGAATAAATCTTTTGGAGAATAAAAAACAAACAAAAATATGATAGATGGTAGAGTATTCTTTTTAAAAGTGTGTCAATATGTTTGCACATTTGTGTAGAATTTAACATGATTGTCATTGGTACCGCAGCTTGTCTGAGTTGTTTTTTGTCTATGAGTAGTAAAAAGACATCTTTGAGCTAAAAATCAATCATTTAAACAGTCCACGTTCTGCTGAGGTGTGTAATCACTGTCACAAATCAAGGCTCCAAATCTTAATGGGGTTGAGAGATTAAGCGGTGACATTGAGCAAATCATATTATTGTCATAACACAAACAAACACAACAGACTCCAGTCTCGTCTGTGTTGTGGCTTTTTGTTCCATCAAGCTGTCAGTTTGAAAAACCTTGTTCTCAGCATATGTGAGATGAGAGATTCAGTTGAGATGAGTTAGAGATGCTATCAAGAATGCATTGAGGTCTCTGTCTTTACATAGAGAATGTGTTTCAGAGTTGTTTGTGAAAACGTGCTGCTGCGGATCACAGTTAACCACAAACCACCGAGACAGGCTGATGTCACGTCTAGCTCACCTGGTTGTAGCCCTTCTTGCTTTTACCGCTCTGTCTCTTCAGGACTTCAGTCATTGTGAGCTGAAGGCACTCCATCTTTGAGTCTGACAGAGATTGTTTCAGATAAAGGACACTAACACACAACTTACACAACAATTGCTTAATTATCACCTGGTGTAGGTATCAAAATGAAAATGTAATTTACAAGTAGCTGAATCAATACAGTTCCAACGAGATTGATAAAATATCTTGTTGACTTGCTATTGAAAAATATAAAACGTAATAAACAGTTGTTATCTTATGGTGAATTTCCACCAAGGTATTGTGTTGTCTCAATTAAACACAGTTCAGTAACTCAGTATTATAGCAGCCAGTGGATGTAACATACCTAGTTCCTCAGGATTCTTGCATGCTTTGGTTAAGTTTACCGAAGTACAAACTTTGGTTTCTCTTTTCCACTGGCTTCTCCCACTAATCACCACCTGAATGGGACGGGAAGGGAGAATGGGATTATAGCTGTTTTGGAAAAACCCTAATATACTGGAGAATGAGACATAGACTAAAGAGTATAATTGCAGCCTAACTAGCACAGGAATTTTGTATTGGGAACATTTTTGTAAGATATGGGACATATAAAAGATTAAGAGCTATTATAACATCAGTAAAAGAAAGACATCTTAGGCTCTAATGTTTCATACCGCAGACAGAGACCACTAGCTTTATCAGGTCAAAGCATGTCAATGCTCATTGCATTTTAGCAGACTTTGCAGTTTATCACTACATTTTCATGTGTCATTTCCTGTGGGTGCAGAAGTGTTTATAACTGAAACCAGTTGAATAAGAGCAAACAACAAGAACCTGCACCCTCCTATGTTTGTGTATGTGTGCATGTATGTATGAGCATGATTCACACTCTCACACTAGACTGTGTATATATGTATGTTTGTATATTTTTTTCTCTTTTTCTCCCTCTTTCCCTCCTCTCACTACACTATAATCACTCCCTCTGGACACTGACCTACCACATTAGGCTTAACTGTTAGTTATTGTTTGTATTTTCGACCATTCCTCATTGTTATTTAATGTTTTATGTTTCTTTTTCGTTTTCTTTATTAGTTTTGTTTTTTGTTTGTTTGTGTTTGCTTTTGTTGTTTTGTCTACACTGGTGTGTTATGTAAAAAAAAAGATGTGTGTTTTTGTGTTGCGTCTGTATTTATGAAGCAAATTCTTGCAAAGTTGCAGCTTCAATATACACATTTTGATAGTGAATAAAATCAAACAGAATCTTACCCTGTTGTACACCACCTCCAACTTTAAAGGCACTGCTTCTCGGTCACCGTCAATACCAAACCGCTTACTGGCAGCACCTATATAAAAAAAATTAAAATACACACATTGGTGATCCAACAAAATAATGCTTCTATACTGTTAAATATGACTACTATTGTCAAAGGAGCATCCATCATCTTTTTTTTTTTGTCCTTTCCATCAGTGTGTTATATTGGTTCATGTGTATGTAAAAGATCTTCAGAGTTCTTAAAGAGACATGAGCTAAAACACAGCGTTTCAGTCAGAGGGTAAATACAGTGCTGTGGCACTGGAGAGTATGAGTAAACTGATGGGTATTTTTGCATTGTGACAGATGCTTCACAGACATAATTAGATGTAGAAAATGTTCAACTACATCATTTTTGTGTGAATAAAATATTGCGAGCGACAGTAACCACCCACATGAGGAATAAACCGCTTTCCCTGAGTTTTTTTTTTTTACCTCTCAGAGGAAATCAAAAATCAGAAGTGCAAGTAGTGTCGGCAAGTGAAACCAAAAAAAAGTAGAAGTGGATGAGTCATGATATAGAAATAGCAGATGTTCCTCTCCTATAAATTTAGTCCAGTCTGGACCTCATAAAAACCGATGATGCATTTCACTGTGTTGAAAATGTGGAATATTTTATATATTGTGGCAAGGTTGCTAGGACATGTGGGCATGTTTGATGTGTGTGTGTCACACACTCACCCATGGCCTTGATGGCTCGTGTTCCTGCGGTGTGACCCAACTCCAGGGAGTGGATGAACACCTCAGTCCTCCTCTCTCCACAAGCTAACGTCAACTACAACAGCAAAGATCGTCAGTCAATGACTTCATTTGAACCAGTGTTTCAAAAGTTAGTAAAAACACCCAGAGGGAATCAGGGTCCTATTTCTGCTCACAAGAGTGCCAAAGTCTGGATACCAGCGCTTGTGTAAGTGCAAACTTAGCCTAGCAATGATGTAAATATTATTGCTAAGTTGTAATTTATACATTATCATATAACTGGTTGCATAAGACTGATATGTTACAATATAACTCTCTGTAATGTTTAAATGCATAGCTTACATATAGCTGGTGCAACCCTTGGGCAGAAAAAAAGTCAAGAAAAAGGGCTGGAAGGCAAAGATGTATACTGTTTGAGAGCTGTGTGAGTGTTTCTGTGTTTCTGACCTCAGCCTGGTAGAGCTGGATCAGAGCTGGCCGGGCAGCGTAGCGGCAGTAGTACAGGACCAAGTCAGCCAGGATGGGCAGACGCTGCTCGTTTGAGCTATCATATGATTCTGACTCTGTCTTTGAGGTTTGCTGCAGAGAAATACAAAACAATCTAACACTTAATACATTTAGACAGCAGGACGATTAACGTCATACAGATTCTATGACTACATCGGAAATCAGTCATGCGGATACACCTGAATATCAGACTTTTGGAATGGCTTTGATCATGCATTGTAAAAGTAATATTGCAGTTGTACCTGGCAGACAACGTTGGCAGGCAGTTTGAGCAGGCTGAGGGTGTTTCTTTCGTACCAAGGGTCCAACATGCCGAGGAGATGGGCGATGTCATTAGTACTATCCCCTGTGAGGGGAAGAACCTGCTGGAGCAAAGGTAACAATTATAACCAAACAGTATAGTTCTCCTATAGATAGGTGTTTCCTTGCATTTACATCTGCTGTTTTTCTTCACTCTGTACTCAGCTCTTTGAAAGCTTAGTTAATATGGAAAACCTGCGTTGAATGTATGAAGTTCGGTTAGCTGTTTCTTCTACTTACGTTAGACATGACTGCTCCTTTTCCAGGGCTAGAAGACCTCCGACCCCCTGGCCCTGCTGCCGAGTCCTTCTTCACAGGCACAAAGTAGAACTGAAGCTTGAAGGCCCTGCTGAGACGTGGACATGCACTCTCCTTCCTCCTCAAGCTATTGTAGGCCCGTGCCACCTTCCCTGCTACATGATCAGCACCAAACACCACCACCCGCAGTGTAGTATTCTTACTGTCCTCATCACTACTGAGAATAGGCCTCCTTCGGAAGCAGACATGTCTGAGAGTTTGACTTTGTAGTTGGGGCTCAGGGCTACGTAACTTGACTTGCTGTGGTAGGGAGTTGGAGCGCTTCTCTCGCACCACTAAAATGTCTTTTGATTCTGTGTTTCCTAAGCTTTTGGCCCGATACAGTAACCGAGGGCTCTTGGGTTTGATGAACAGCCGGTAAAAGTGCTGACTGAGTCGAGCAGAAGTTTTGTTGTGAGACTTTGGCGAACACTTGTCAGCAATGGGAGAGGAGCAGATGTAGTCATCCGAGTCGTCATAGTAGTCACTATCAGCTCCAGAAGCAACGGAGTAGAGGGACGGAGCGTAGGACTCTGAGGTTACCGACAAGGTTGAGAACATGGAGTCTTTGGAGGCAGTGGACACCGAGGAGATGGTGGAGAAGGTGGAAGCACGGGGGTTGGGGTTGCAGCCAATAGGAATGAGAGACATTGAAGGAAATTCCATTCTGTGCTCCTCATTGTCTTTGTCTTCTTCCTCCTCCTCTTCCTCTGGATCCATCTCTGTAAGGTCCTCCTCCTCCTCCTCATCATCATCATCATCATCAGTGTCTACATCCTCTCCCTCCTCAGGTTGCCCGTTAGTCACCAGTTGGTCAGGGTCATGATCCAAAAGAGTGTTCAGAACATCTGCGTCAAAGTAGACACACAAATCATAGTTAGCAATATAAAGAAAATACACAAAATCTACTCAAATAAATTAAATACTCTTTGCACTGGAAATATGATTTGTATTTGTCTTATATTAGATTTGGGAATTGGATTCATGATGCTGAAAGAAGGAGGGGAGATTGATTATTCCCATATATGAATAAATAGTATCAGTGCCACGCAGAGTACTTTACCAAAATTATCTTTTTCCCAGTGAAACATGTAACATTTGGCTGTAGGTAATGGTAGAGTCTGTAGCATTCCTGAAAACAATGATAGCAAAAAGAGAAATAATTGAAATTGAATATCATTCATGTATAAACTTTGTATATCATATCCCCCTGTTCATGAAACATGCCCTCCTACCATCAGACTTCCTCCCATTGGATGCTGGGATTCTCATTGTCTCCCTTAGTAGCTCAAGTTCCTGGATTACATGACTGCGGCCCTTCAGAGGGTCACTCATTGCAACGGCTGCCTCTAAGACATCAGTTACGGTGGAGAAGATCTCCTCCAGTTCATGCACAGTTCTTGTCTGCAAAGAGTGTTCATGATACGGTTCAAGGTTCACATCTTGACACATTCTTGTATTGATATATTGTCTTTACATTTACAATTGACAAGCTTTTTGCAGTAACATATCTTTATGAAGTAAATGTAGACTGCACCATGAAATGGTTATAGAATAATGAAACAATCTGATTTTTGGTGGCTTCCATTAAACCTTGCTTTTACAGTGCAATCTTCAGTGCATCCACTTAAATCCCACACACCTGACCTTTAATGGACAATATAGTTCTTACTGATGGGTCAGATTATATTATAAACTCTGCCTATACATAACAATTGATTCCATAAAGTAATGGCATACCACAAAGGACATTATTTGCAAATTAAACGTAAAATATAATGTTTGTATCTTTGAAAACTGTCTGCAGATTCTGACTCTGCTCTGAGAACATACCTGCAGGGCTCTGTGGATGTGATGAAGGGGGTACTTGGGGCCTAGTGTGGACTGGAAGGCGTGTTTGATCAGGGTGATGTAGGTCTCCTCCTGCGAGTGCTGAACGCGACTGAGCTGCTCAGCCACTGAGAGAAAGTCAGCGGGCACCTCGCTTGGCTTCATCAGCAGCACGGTCCTGCAAGGCAACAGATGGACGGAGTTATTGATGACATAAATTCACATGGTAGAAGATGCAAACAGGATGCTATTGCGGGGTTAGATGGTGTTGGGTGTAGAGGGGGATGAATGGGGACTTTCCTACTGTAATTGCTAACCACCCAAGAGCCATAATTCAGGTAACTGGAGACAACTGTGCTGATATCTTAACTATAAATGTATGGTGCCAGATCAGATAAGTTTACTGTGAAACTACTGACATGTATTTAAACAAGAAAGCAGAAGGTGTAAAGATAACAAACAGGCTGAACTGGACTGGAAATAGATTTTGATGAACATGCAGCTTTTAAGAGAGGTACAAACAAAGTTGTTCTTCGCAAATACAAGCTGAACATGCACCTGTTAAGCATTACAACAAGAAGTTCTTCTCATTCTACTATAAATCCTAAATGGTGTAAACACTATAAAAAAGTAAATTTAGTTTTGTTGTGTGGACTTACATGGTCTTGGAACAGTGACTAGAGGTGATAAGGCCCTGCTCCTCTCTGACCAGTCTCTGAAAGGAAATGCCTGTGAGGAAATCAGAAAAATAATTTGATTTGATCTATTGATGGTTTTTAATGAAACATCTTGACGTAATGCAATGTTGTGAATCTCACAGTCCTGGTGGATTGGACACATGAAGACACATGAAGTCATTTGATCAATGAGCTGCAGCGCTGAATAAGTTTTATTTGCTCAAAGAGTCAAAACAGTTTTTAAGTGCTTACTGTAATTACTAAGCTACTTTTGTCTTCATATGTGTCATGAAGTGGGTTAATAGTCAGTAATGTCACTGAAAATCTTTTAGAAATGACATTAATTAACAATTAACAACAATAAAACAATTAACAATTTGACATTAATTCTTTAGGTTAATACATTCATTCACGTCCGTTGCTTTGTTTTTAGCACTTCCTTTGACCTGTCCTCTGAGCTTCACCGCGGATGGCTTCCGCTTTTTTGTTTAGTAAATGCTGAAGTTTCATCCACATTCAAATGATTTCAGATCAGTATGAAAAAGTTCCCAGTTCAATCTAAAGCCTTATCATCTTCCTATTGTTGCTGTTGCTGATACTTGTGTTTGTGCTATAAGCAGTGACCTTTTGACACATGTCGCTCTAAATGCATTTCCTTAAGTTGTCACTAGGGGGAAGACCATTACAAGAGTTGATAGACAACAGTATAGTACAGAAATAGGAGCACAAAGTCACACAGAGTGACCCTTAACCAAAATGAACCCAAATGTGTTTACCTGGGGCCTTCATCTCCAGCTGTAGTGTGGAGAGGAGGTTCCTGCACACACTGCTGTAAGGCTCAGGCCAGGTGAGAAAGCAGCGAAACACCTGAATAGCTTCCTCCAGCAGCTCAGTATCCGGTGGACAGTACGGTGTCTGCAGACAAATCAAAGATCACATATTTTGTGGTTTATATTTGGGGAAGAACCTGTTTGAGGCTTCACAGGTTATTCTTTTGCATTCAGGGGTATTTTTTGATGTTTGGTGGACCAATACCAACAATGATGAATGTATGTGGTGCAATGTGTGCATGTATTATGGTAAAAGTTCAGAACATTGTTATCAGTACACTTGTGTGGACTAAAGATGCAGCCATGTTCATTATTAGTAAATCTTCAATTGTATGCTTGATTGACAAAAATAAATTGCCCAAGTCCAAATTACACCCTTTTTCCTTTGCCAACAAAAGACTGAGATCAGTGTCAAATGCTAAACTTTGAGTATAAATGAATGGACTAGTCACTAGACCAATCACTGGTCCAATGAAACAACAAAGTTAGCCTCAAAGCAACTTTCAATAAAATTATTTTGTATAAATGACTCTCTTGATGAATCTGATGTTTAATAAAAATCTTTAAATTCAACCAATGGCTATTCTGAAAAAATAGCTTAAACTGACAATATAACAACAATATTGGCTTATACGACTGGTTCTTCTTCTTCTTATCCATTATGACATCATTAACTACAGTAACGTCACACACCTTTTGAGGTAATTCACCCAGTTTAGTGTAATAATGTGCTGTTCTTTCACTATCCAGTGTTTTAGCATGTTATAGGCTTGATGACAAACAACCAAAGGTACATTTGTCACCTCATTACAAAACCTCAACGCTGTAACATGATCTGTTGCTACACATCTCAAACTGAACTCTTGGTTCTCACTTCCTACTGAAAAACACAACACAAAAACACAGTCGAAACAAGTATGTTGCATTATAGTCAAACAGGTTGATGAAGGTTCTCAGTCATCCAGGTCATGGTAATTCTAAGTGCTGTATCGCTTTCCGTTTCTCGAAGACGTTCCACCTCTCATCCTAGAGGCTTCTTCAGTTTTAACTAACTTACAGAGTTGTTAAGGACACGTGTGAGCTCTGAGTTTCAGAGTCATTAGGGCCACTTGAACTTTGTTGATCCAAATGGCCTTCATGTGGGTTGCTAAGGCTAGTTGGGCCCAGGTGTGAATGGTTGTTGAGCTGTTTGGAACACAGTACTGCATTGTAGGTGGGTGGTAAGTAGTGTTGAAGGCCACCTACTCTGTTCAAAGACAGTTCCAGTTCCAGTTTGGCATAGATGGATTCTTTTATTCCTCTTTCATACCTTTGTTTTCTCTTTACCTGCCAGCTGTCTAACCAGCAATCAATGAATCAATCAATCTGATCCAATTTGCTAGACACAAGTCCAACACTGACAGAGTGTAGTGGTTTGAACTGAGGAACTGAATGACCTTTGGATGGACTGTGCTCGACACATGTGAAACACCCTGAGAGTTAAAAAGAGGTGTCAAAATATTGAAGGTTTTAATAACATTTGGATGATTTGTACCTGAAGCAGCGTGGAGGAGAACATGATGGCGAGAGGAGCCACCAGCTCATACTGACACTGCTCCTGAGCCTAAACACACACACATTGAGAGAGACAGAAAGGCAACAAGATATTAATACACAACTATACAATGCACAATGTATCCTCTTTGAGCATGGATGTTGACCTTTGCCCTCTCACCTCTTTGGTCTTCCTGATGATCTGCTGTAAGAGGATGAGGAAGTTCTCGGGGTCCCTCTTCACCATCTCCTCCAGGCTCCAGCGGTTCATCGACTGACCCGCCGAGCACATCAACACTGAAGGGGCGGATCATGTTAATGCACAAATATGACCACACAGAAAGCCACACAGTAAACACTGAAACAGATACACAGGACGCACATGGTTTTAGGCTACCGCAACAATTTTGCTCAAACCCCAAAAAGACTCATCGCTGCTTGTGAAAGCAAACACAAAACTTTCTCAAGGCAGAAAAGCATATTTCAATGTAACCTCTCAAGCCCCTCACTTTAACCATGAAATCTTCTGAGGATAAGAGTAATGCCACACCATATAACATGCTCTTGTTATAGATCAATCAGTGGCTAAAATTAAACAAAGTACAACACTACTGGTGCAGGGACAGGGTTAAGTCTCACCTGTTGCTGACCAGTGCAGAGGGAGGGTCCAAACTTTCTAGGGATGTAAACTAAAATGACTAGTTGTTCTTGGAAACTGTAGTTATATCTGTGTATGACCATCAGTGTAAAAAAAAATATATGTTATGTACTGTGGCTATCACTGCTTAATTGGGCTGGTGTATATTTTAACAACAGCAAAGCTGATTAAAGAATGCTCTGCTCAGCAATGTATTGGTAGTTGTAGTGTAGTACTAGAACATAACATTGATAAAGTGTGTTCATTTCCAATGTTTTAATCATTTTTAATTAAACATCTTTTAACAACATTGGGAAGGACCATTAGTGAGATATTTTGATTGCACGGCCATATTGGTTTTGCTTTCTGAGAGTATAGGAACCAGTCTAGGTGGAATTTCTGAACCAAAGTCAGATCACCCAGTGAGTTTGCCTATGCACGTGGAGTGATGACCACTCAGTTGTAGCATTGATAACACTGATCGATGGTGTACAAGTGGTAAAGCGTAAGAGCACAACCATATACAATATCCATGATTGGTAAACACACTTTCTGCATCTATCAAGACACAAGAAGGAATACAATAACACAAATGTTTACTGTCTACTGCAACCTGAAACTTTGGTTCATATGAGGTATTTCATTTCCTTTGTGAAATCATACACATCTTAGCTCATAAGACTGAAAGCGCACATACAAAATTGTGTTTACGAAAAAGGTGTCAGTGCTTGGGTCTCAGCTCTGGCATGAGGCATATGCAGGTTTTAAGCTACTCACACCAGGGCTATAAATCTCATAACTGTCAGTTCTGGTGTGTCTTCTTTATCACCCTTTGTTCAGTGTTTCAGTTAGGATGTTTGTACACTGGCAGGACAGATTTCCTGTCGTAAGAAAACAGAGTTAAGGTATCCTCCCCGGAGAAAGTGTTTTGGAACTTTGTGTTTCAAAAATAAAGAAAATTTGAAGAATCAGAAAGAACTTTGCAATTAAAAGGACTAATAATAAAATAAAAGAAAGAATCATCAGACTCACAGGTTGGACAAGTATATAAACTGTTGAAAACATTTTTTCCAATAAAAGTCCACTGGAAACTTTTGTATGTAAATGCAGATGCTTTGGGATGTAAAGGTCAAAGGAGCTCTGATTTCTAGTTTTATATTATAGGCTGAAATGGACACATTATTTAGAGAGATAGAGAGCTGTGACTACAGTATCTCAACCACACCAATCTTAGAAAAAGAGTGTTTGCTGACTCTTCACAAGCACCTCACTTTCCATTCGATCCCTCAGCCTCAACGACTCCGAGCGCGTCTCTAAGGAGCTCAGTTTCCAAGGAAGTAACACATCAGCAGTTGTTTGGGTTACACAGAAATGTTTTCCAAGAAACATGTCGGTTGCTGTTTTTCTCTAAGTTCTTTGCACCCATCACGAGTATTTACCGAGGGACTCTTTGGGTTTATTTATTCATAGGACACCAGCACTAGAAATGAAGCGGCTGTGAGTTTTGATGATCCTGGTGAGATGTCAAATTGATCATCTCAGTTCTTGAGTAGGTGGCTACTGGCTAACAAGTGCAAATTGATAACACAACATACACAAACCTGGAGATCTTCTAAAGAGACACTGGAGTCATGTAGGCCTGTGTCCTGAAAAAGCAGTGAAGTGGAGACGAAAACATGAAAAACTAACTTGTTTTGAATGTCAAAATCACGCCGTCGCAACCTCTCAGCATATAAAACCTACAACGCGTGTGCGCATCACTCCACCTGGCACAGGTTGGTGCGCGGGAGGTTGATGTCAATTTGATCACTCGAGATGTTTTCACACCCTGCTCCGCAGTGGCTCCTGCCTCATGATGCCTCACTCACACACTGCGGTCTGTGCCACCACTTCCTCCCAGCTGTCTATTCACACAACTTCCTCCAGCACCCAATAACACGGTCCCTGGATGATCTTAGAGCAACAGTGTCATCAACAACAAGCTCAGACGCTTCTTATGCTCATATGCCTTGTGTGCCTGTCACACGCCGCGCTTGTGTTGAAAGAGTGAGAACAAACAACTGCCTTCTATTCGCGTCAGCACTGCAAATGGCACGTATGACATCCAAATGTGTGTACCGGGGTCGAAGTTTCTGAGAAAATGTGTTGCTTTTACCTTCTTACAAACAGAAAATAACAGGTTTAACCTAACGCTAAAGCCACAAGGACCTGAGCAGAACAGCTCATTAGCTGTTCGTGGCAGTCGAACAACAGCTTATATTTGATTTCACATTCATTTGGCTGAGTTAAATTAAACTTTCAGAGCTGGCATTTTGACTTGTTATGGCAGGAAACAAACAATAGCTTTAAAGATCACCTCCACACATAGTAATACATAGAAAACAATCCTAATGTGGGTCTGACATGGGTTTTGCAGGGAAAGCCAGTTTAATTACCGTCATGATTATGACTTTTGGTGAGGCTGTTTAGTGTGTTTTACTGTTCTCAGAGGTGCTCTGCAATGGCTGGGTGTGGCTTTCCTTCTGGTTGGAGCTGCCCACTCTCCAACACCTGCAGCACATTTGATCATCAGCGTCATCTTAAATACTCTGCTCTTCTCTCTTCTCCCTGCCAGTGTATTCCGTCTCCCTGATGTGGTACACGGCTTCTTCGATTGTGCTATCTCCTGTGATTGAACTAACTCCAAGTTCCAGCTTCTTTGCCACCCTTCCACCCGGCCTCTGGCGCCTCTGCAACCTGTCTACACTCCACTGTGGATCCTTGGTGTTACACTTTCCAGAGCCTCCACCTACACCTCAGCCAACGCCACAACACTTGCCGAGCATTTTACACGTTTAACTGCTGGAAACAAGATGTCTATTTCACTGTAAAGTCCATTCTCATGGTAGGAACACCGTGAGCTTCAAGTTTCCAAATCGCACTTGTGTTTGCTGAATATTGGACCAGGATTGGCTCTAAATTATTTGTGATGTCATAAATCACACTTGCGGGCCCACATTCTGAAAGCAAGCTAATGTAACTTTAAAATAACCTTAAAATAACAGCTTCAAATCATGTTGATGGCACAGTGTAATAAGTTGAATGGTGTCTCAGTCTCTCTCTGCCCCTCAGGCCGCCTGTCACTTGCCAGGATGATTTACACTTTCAGCAATAATTGTGAAAACAGCCTTCTGGTGTCAAACTGCACAAAAATTGCTCTATGCAGTGAAGCTCAAACATTCAAATGAAGGAGGAGGACAAACACGTGTTTGACTGCAGGAGGACTTTGACAATAGATCAGTGACTCAAAAAGGTATTCCAGTGAGCTGGCACACAGTTTCGGGAAATTCCCTTAAGTGGAGGGCAGCCATAGTTAATGCTATTAAATGCACTTATACGCTTATCCTGCTATGACATATAAACATTCCTGCTGTGAAAAAAAATGATAATCTGCTCTACCACCTGAGCTACAGCGGGCTGCAAACACTAGACATAAGACAACTAAATTAATTTGTTGTTTATCTTAAAAGGCCATGGACCAAAGAACTGATATGACTTGGTGTGACTGCAAATACATTGTATATATTTTTTTTTAATCAGGTCTAGATGCAGATGTGGACAAAAATAGTTCTCTTTACTACAATAGATTTAAAGGAAGGTGCATATAGCCAGAGTTACACACATTTCGCATGTGTAGCTGGTAGATTTGCTTTACTTACCAGCCAATGGTAAACTATTAAGTAGTGTGTAAAATGTAAATATCAATTAAAAAGTTCCTTTTGATCACAGCAAAACAATTTCTAGTGGCATTAGTGGCATTTTTCCAATGTGTGCAACTTTTTGTAGTATTGAAAAAGTACGTCCTAGAGAGAAACATTCCTACACCATGTGCCCTTAAAAACACATCAGACACAGTCAAACATATGTTATAATCATGCTTTCTCATCTCTAAGAAGTAAGGTTTTGACTAAAAAAGATACACAGGAACTGAATCATCCTCATTGTTGCAGTGCAGAAACATATTTATTCGTTACACGCTTCACTGCTACCTGCCCTGAGAGTCAAATCTCAGCTGTGGTTCTAATCACTAGCTACTGCAGTCTTACCGTTCCAGTGGTGTGCAGCTGTGGGGCTTTGTCTCAGCCCGTCCAGACACCTGTCCAGAGCGTGCTGGATCCTGTCCTCTGTGCACGAGGTGTGCTGCATCTTCACCGCTCAGCTTCTGTAGAGGGATGAAAGATCAAGCGGATATTTAGCATCAAAACATGTTACATAACTCCACTTCCATTCATGGATTCTGTGGAATATTATCTCAATATAGATAATATTGATATGCATTCACAAGGGGCATTCATGGGCATCATGGGCTGCAGTATGTTTTGCATGAGGGCAGTTCAGTATGGAAATTAGTCGATAAATTTGGATACACAAACCATAAAAGGAGATTTCTAAGGGGAAGGAAAACAGACAAGGGGTTGCTTGTTTTGCTTTTCTGTTGTTATAGTTCCTGAAATGTCAGTACACATGATTAACCTCTGTCTCTGAATCTCCTTAAAAAATATGTCACATTAGCAAATCATGTCCTGTGATACGTTTGAATATTTTAAATCATACAACAACAAACAACATCTACCTCTGGATGCAAAATACATCCAGACATTTACATTTACAGATATACCCTCACATTGACAGTAAAAAACATTATTAGTTGTTTGTTTTCTGAATGAAATTTTAACTTTACTCAAGACCTTTGAGAGCAACATTTAGGCAAAGAAAAACAAGCCCACGATTTTCACTGTATGACTTTTATTGTGAGTCAAAAACAGCCGTCAGTGATTTCAGTTATTAGAATCAGTTGTGAAACAAAGCTGCAGATCAGAGAGACGCGTTGAATAGTGAAAAATATCATTCCAGTATGACCACAACATTGTAAGTACATCATAGCTCCACCACACTGACTCATCAGGACATGCAGAACTTCACTTTTATAACTTTCAGTTTATCAGTGCATTTGGCTGTTTTTCACACAGCATCTGAGGACAACACAGGTGTGGTGACTTGTTTCAGTTCTGTTATGAACACATCCCATCAGAAGCTATGTGAATAGCAAGGTGCCAGGGAAGTCCCATCAGTGACTTAAAAGAGTTGAGTGACTGATTTATGAATCCTGGCTGCCTTTAGATAAACAACACTCATGGGTCGTGATATTGCATAACAAACTGGAACAGGGGTGTGACCTGTGATCAGTTGAAAGATGATTTGAACAAACATGTTTTTAAGATGTCTGTTTGAGCAATGAGATATAAATTAAGTCAGAAATATCAGTTTCAGACATATACCAGCATTAAAGATATACTGCAACGGTTCATAAATATTCATTGGGGTGACATCAGAAGAGAATTTCCATGGTGGTTGGTAACGTGATATGTCACCGCTTGATATATTTTTAAAGTTCCTCTTACCACATGTTAGACTTTTCCATAGTGTGTATATTGGAAAACATCCAAAATTTAAGAAGCAGAAAAAAACATACTTCCCAAAATAAAGATTTCCTGTATGAGAACTTGAGCAGCTCAGCATTTCTCTGCTGTTGTCAGTGACACATAAAGCCAAATTCTCCAAAAAATGGAATTCTCTTAATTGGCTCTAACATACGTACATTATTACTCAGTTTGTTTCAATGAGGAAAAATAAGCAATCTGATTGATTGTTAGCTGTGTTGTTCTGACAGAGTGAAGTCAGAAACGAGACAGAGGTGAGAAATGACATCAAACTCTGTTTTTGCCTGATTACATCTTGTTAAACTTTCCCCAGAACGCTTGACGAATTCCCCATTTCACATGAAAGCCAGAAATAAATGGTGTCTGTCAAATGAGTGTTAATGGGTGACTCACTTGCTCTTAACCACCCACTCACCTGAT
>OMLP01045790.1:10041-28567 GCA_900302685.1 Spondyliosoma cantharus
CGTTCCTTCCAGCCACTCTTGGGTAAGTTTTTCCTCTTTCACCAGAGTGCACTAATGAGTAGAAAACAAGCATTTGTTTGTTGACGTGGCTGCTCTGTGGCTGTCTGAAGAATCTTGACCGGGGCGTTGTGAAGGAAGCACCCGTGACTCCAGGGGCCTCTTCTCCACCAGCGAGCCGGGCATCTTGACACCTTCCCGAGCCCTGCTTACACTACAACCATTGTTCCCCCCGCTGCCACAGCTGCTTGAGCAGAAACACTGTGACACGCTCTTGACCCAATTTCAAGTTCTAATTCTGTAATGGGTTTCAGCCTAATTTAAGCAAGCTGGTACATATAATTACAAGGAAACAGATTGTTACTTAATTGGAGTTTTTTCTTGAGGCATAGAAGCAGGCAGTGTTTTCTGACTGGCGTGGGAGATGAATGTTACCAGCACTTGTAGAGCTCACTCTGAGCTGAAGATTTTATTAAGTAAGGGGATGATTCGCGGTGTGTTGGAGATGTATTCGGAAAAAATGTAGTCAACCTAACCGCATAAAAAGAGACTACAAGACACGTTTTGTGGAACTGGTGACAAGATTCTTAGTCATTTATCTGACATTTGTGTAACAACATGATGCCTCATCTGTACATTTTGTGCCGCTTCCCTCATTCAGAAAATCAAATGTTTGTGTGCATACGCAGTGATGTATTCATGCACTCAAAACAAATTGCACAATGGGAATACATTTACAATAAAACCCTCTTACAAATTCTAGAATATAATTATGTAAACGCACATACATTTTTCAAATGATGCTACTGTGACCCACATACTAACTGCATGGAGCGGGGCATGTATGATCACTGGAGAGCAAACTATGCAATGGTTCCGTTGTTTCAAATTTTGAATCAACATTTTATTTTTTTTTTATTATATTTTGGGGAATCTTCACTCTTGTTTACAAATAGACATGCAGTAGTTCATCCTCAATATGGCAAGAAATCCAAATCCAAATTTTAGAACCTGCACACGATCAGGCACTAACTTTATATTCTAGCAGCCAAGTTCATCTCAATGAGCAGTGATTTATTGCTGTGATCTGGATGATTTGTATTGAAAAACCAGACCATTGACATATGATTTAGTTTAAAATCAAATTGGATGTTTTTCCTTGTCTCTCTATCTACCATCAGCTGCCTAATAAAGGCCAGAAACACATATACATATACACATATAAATACAGCGACAAGTTATAATATAAAAAGCATCATTAATAGATTGAAAATAGTAATAGTTATTTCACTGTTCTGTTTGTTTTAGAAACCAATTATGAAGCAATTGTTTTTGTTTGTTTATGTTAGTAATACTTTTTAAATGGCAAATACAAACTGTGTTTAAACATTATCAGAATGGCCATTTTAATGTTGCAGCTAATGTATATAAACATTTCCAGTTGCTTAATTGTGTTTTATAAAGCATTCCATTGTTGTGCAATAACTATTAACTATATTTGATTGACAATAAATCTCCTTTCTTGATGACTTTATTATTTACATTAATAAAATAAATGATAATAAACAGATTATTTAAGCGGAAAGAGAAAATGAAATAATAAACAGAGATATCGGTTTTTGCTAATGACTCACTAATATACATTTTCATAGACGTGTGTGTATGCTTGTACATTATATCTCTGGGTGCATACAGTTCATGTAAACACACATTCATATACATGTATATAATATGTATTTATATGCTTATTTGGACCAGGCGTCTCCCGTCCAATTCCGTTCCTGCCAATAGCTCAACATGCTAAAGCTAACTGTTGTGTCGGCTAGCTAGTGTCAAAACAGGCAATTGTAACTCAATAAAAAACGAAAAGGTGCTCACGAAATTCTAATTTATTTGCTACTGTAGGAATGTTTTTACTTAATGTCTTTAAGTATCATTGGACAAACACAACGCCAGTCTGGTTCTTTTGCTGGTCAGGGAGGACGTCTCGTAAATAAAACCTCCCCCGCCTTTATGGACCAGCACCCCATGACATTTATATAAAGACTGCAAATCTCTTTCCCCACTCTATATTTAATACGGTGTTGATATCTCCAGTAACTACAGTCACTTAATTCTCAACGGTGTGTGGACCCTCCATCTATTAATTTGCCTCCTGCTGGGCTCCGCGCGGGATGGAAGTGTGCCCACGCTGGGTTGAAAAACACTTATACATACGAGACGGAACAAGAAGTGATGCGTTATTGAAAGCAAGGCAGGATTGTATCTTATATGAATACATTACAGTCAAATATTTGTTTTCCAGTATAACCCAACATACACTAACTCTTTTATTGTACACAAAAAGTTTCTCCACGCAGTCATTACTCGAGGCACACAGTATATTCTCCCCCATTTGTATACACACTGCGCAGGCTCTGGATCAGAGGCTCTCCCGGCGTGAACATGCCTGATGCTGTCAGAAAGTAGATGTCTGCCGTTTGACCCCGGGATTCTCTCCGACCGTCACAGTGGCACGCTGATCTGTCAAAACAGTGTCCTCTCCTCCCCCTCCCCCGTCGCATATACATCAGCACTCACCCCTCCTGTCTCCCCCAGACGCTGAAACTTAGAACACAACGCTCGGAACGGCATGAGAGAAAAAAGGACTCGGTAATGGGCAGGAAATCGACGAAAAGAGCAACATTTATTTATTATTAAGAGCTTGCAGATGCACGCTGGGAACCCTGGGTATATCCGTGGGGGTAAAGCGGGGTCAACACTGCAGCCTCGTCATTGTTCCGGGACGTAATTTGGACTAATGTTCTGCCGAAACTCTGAGTAGGTTTTACAATGGTTTTCAATGATAGAAAAAATACTTTTTTTAACTTAAACATGCACTGAGAGACGTTTGATTGAGAACAACTGCATGAATATAAAACTGTGTGAATTATTCAGCGGCCAGAATGCACACACTCCCTCTCTTCCTTTCTCTTGTTTATGATAAAGCATCCTAACGCGAGCGTGTATCCGTAAGGAAGCTAACCCCTTGGAGAAAACACACACTTATTTTGGAATTTATCGCGGCTGCGGGCGCCGATATACTGGATGATAAGTTTCACGTGGAAAAAAAATATATAAAAAAACAAAACAACTGCTCTGACGATTAGATGAATGCACAGGAGCGCAATGTGGCAAATGCACAATCGCTCCCGCACATCTATTTCCCGTGTGAGCAGTTTTCCGGCAGCCTCCTCCCTCCCCAACACAATCACAGCCTGTTTGCAAACCATCACATTCTCCTGGCTTGTATCATCATAATCATCAAAACGGAATGACAAAAAACAACAACCGCTATAGGGCATTTTTTCACTTCCGTAGAATAATTGAAAAACAGTGTGGCGCATTTGTCTGTGTTATGACTGCAGCTGGGCCGTAACGCAGCATTTTTTTCTTTTTGGTACATCATTAATGGCATGTTTTTTTATTTTTTTTGGGGGGGATTCTGCCTAACTTTGAATAACAAGGTGCCTTAGTTAATCTTTCCTGTTTGTTGGAAAATAGTGTCTGAACTTTGTTTGAATGTTTGATGCAGCCAATTAGCGGTAGTAGTAGTAGTGTCTGTCATTTTTTTTGCCTTTCTCCGGAACCATTAAATAGAAGGGAAATTTTCTGTAAAACAGTAAAGCTACAGCATTACTTGTTTTAATGTTGCCTATTAGGATGAAAAGGCCAACTTTTTGCTTTTTGATCTGTCTCACCTCAGTAGAAGCAGGAAAAGGAAGCGTTTGTCAAACTTTCGATCAATTAATAAATTGCTAAATCAAAGCCTTATAACATGTATTTTGTTAATACATAATTATCTAATTGGAAAGGCCCACACTCTTGAACAGCTAAAACCACTCTTAATTAATGTGCTTTGAATTTGCTTTGGTTACACAACTTTGTTAAAAGGTAATTCTACCATTTTTACATACATACTTTTACATTTAAAAGGCGGTTTTGTCCAAAGCGACTTACAGTAATTCATACATAAATACACACACTGATGGCGGTGGCTGCCATGCAAGGTGCCGACCAGCACATCAGGAGCAGTTTGGGGTTCAGTATCTTGCCCAAGGTCACTTCGACGTGCAGACCAGGGCAATCACACCAGCGACCTTACGATAACAAGACGCTGGTTCTACCCTTGAGCCACATCTGCTCTTTACACATTAAGGTAGGTTTACAGGTGTTTGGGAGTACTACTACATGTTTTAAAAAAAAATGTAGTATAAAGCCCTTTGTTGCTCCATGTAATCTGAAAAACTGCCTCTGGTGATGTCACTCAGTGGCTAAGCTGCATCGTGGGTAATGTAGGCACTGGGTTTTGAAAAAGCAATCCACTCATCTACGTTGCGCTCCAAAACGTTTGGGTTCGGGCAGCATTTTTCTGTCCGAACCTGACCGAGTGTCTGTTACCCTGTTTTGCAGTTGATACCGTGTTTGTAACCATGTTGATGACTATGTGTTGTTGCCTGCTAACCGTGATTACAGACATGATGAAAATAAACTGTTCCACACACATATAGAAGATATATAATTTATGTCAAGTGACCTGACTGAACCTGACCCTCACCAGGACACTGTTTAAATAACCCTAACCCTGGCATGGCCCGCTAGGTCACGGAAGGTTCAAGTCAGGTATCCGTACTTTAATATGTATTGTGTTAAATGCTCATTGTTTCATGAAAGAATTAAACAGAACCATACATTAATCTGACAGAGAGAAAAAAAATAACTGTTCGAGTTTTGGGAGAACTTGCGATGGGACGAGAGACACACCACAAACAAAGTGCTTCATTTGGGATGAATTTCGATAAGCCCTTCCTGGATGAAGCAATCAATTGTAAAATGCCGCTCTTCGGTGGCAGAGTGTTGTCCCTGTTGTGGGGGTGGGCAAATAGGAAACAGAGTGCCGAAGTGGATCAATAGGGATCTCATCATCAACTGCATGATTGGGATTTTGAACTCTGGACTGCGTGCACCAATCACAGCCTCTTTTATTAGCTGATTTGAATCGCGTGGTGCATCACGATCAGTCTATTTGTGACTCTGGACAAACAACTCACCCAGCTTCTCAAGAACAAAAGCAGACAGGAAGGGACACCAACGTCAGTCGGGTAAAACAGAAACCTTTACAAAAATCTTGAGCGCACATTTTCTAATTCTCCATTTACCGGACCTGTAAATCACAGCTAATGATCAAAGGTGGGAAACAGTGCTTGATTGGGTAAAAGGGAAAAATTACCGGTTAAATTGTGTTTTGCTGACCCTGCTGCTCCCACTTTTCTAATTCTAATATCTTTCCTCGCCATCAAGATTGCTTTCCTCCTCCTCTTCAGAGGATTGGGAACTTTGCCGGGAAAGCTGCCAACTCTCTGGAACTGATCATTCAATCTCCTGCAACTCCTCTGCATCTCATAAGCCCCGCTTGCCTGCCTGCTCCTCTCTGAAGGCGAGGGACCCCTTTCTCTATTATTTCCTCATCTGATCTCCCCCGATGCACTCTCGGGTGCTCATCGCGGCTCAACCCCTCTTCTGTTAATCCTGCCTTTCATCTGGCGCTGGGGGACCTTTTCAGCCTATGGTTCACTTATGATATCAATCAGTTGCGGGCTACCAACACAGCCTTGCACACACATACAGGTGAGGCCTGTGAGCTTCCAGCTGTTTCTTGATCACCACAAAGGCAAGAAAATACTCTCAGAGAAGAGCAGCCTTGACTTGAAAAAAATGTTCAGGATCTGGATGTACTAAAGCTCACGGTGACATTAGTTTGGGTCATATCTGGTGTGCATCTGTTAGCAGACGATGAGAACTCCATTGAGACAGCCTTCCGAACGACTCTACAGATTCCGTCTTTCAGACAGATAGAGCAGCTGCAGGTTGTGTTTCTTGGAGGCATCACAGAGTGGAGCCTGCTGGGATTGTTTATGTTCACAAATAATTCAATATTCACCATATTGAATATTCCCCCAGATCAGTGGCATAACATGGACTCCTATTTTCGGAGGATTTTCACTTCAAATAGTGCATTTGTCATCTTGCAGTCACCCACTCCTGGGCTTGCGGAGTGTCTCTGGATGGTATTTTTTCTTATTATTGTTTTTTCCCCACAGTACGGCTGGCAAACAGAGCCGTAGTGTGAGGCCATTTAAAATTCTCTTTTTCCTGCAAGAGCTACAAAACAGTGCCGTTGCAAGCATTTTAAAGCGTTAGCCCCAACATGCCTATGAAAGCTTGTCCTGTCATGTTTCATCAGGGCATTGTGGAACTGGTAAAGGCTAACAAGGGTGAATGCTGGGAGCGTACAGAGCCATAACCCAACCCCCCCCCCGTTGGCATGCTTCTGAGTCTGCTGCTACCACAGCCTTCACATGGTATGAGTGTCATGCAGATAGTGGCTGGAATTGAAAGGTTTATCCTGTAGACACTGGGAAGACAGGCACTATAAAATATGAGTCGGGGAGTGAGAATGGAAAGCAGTTTCGGGGAAGCACTAGCAGATATGTGAGAGCCAAAAGGGGAGTGACTATTGGGCTTATATGCGTCGGGTAGCTCAGAAACACAACTCCAAATCATTACAAATACATGCTATATATGTGTCTGACCTTTGAACATGCAACTGTAAGCTAACATGCTCAGCATACAGTTAAGATAAGCCAGAACTGAGTTTTTAGCTTGTTTAAATGCCTCCCAACCAACAGTAATCAATCAATTCACACGTGCAAATATTATTGAGTCATAGGCAATTAAATGCACCCTGTATGCTCTGTTCAATCCAATCACTGCTTCTGTTGCCTACATTTTATTTGGTCTGGTATGACCAGTAGCTGATGGTGGCTAATGTCAGCTAACGTCAGCTGACTTTACATTAACTGGTATAAATGACTGAGTTCAGTTCACGACTGTATGCTTATTTTCTATCTGTGCTAGGCTACAATTAGGCCTACACACATTTTAGCATAGTTACACATGTATCCCAATAGCACACATAGGTCTTGCAGACGTTGGCGTGAGTTATGTTGGGAAGAAATAGCATGGGGAGCATTTGCTAATTGAGATGCCGTTGGCAAGATGCCGACCAAATGCCACCGTAGTGCCAACGTCTTCCGAATCAACATGTTCTTCCAATGGAAACATCTGTAAGCTTTACTGTAGATGTGCTCTCTGGGTAGGTTTATGGCCTGCAAGATGTTGCAGTGTTTAGATTTCGATTTTGAATGCTCAAAATCTGTAGCTTTGATGCTGACAGAATGAAAAGAGAAACATCTCCAGTCTTTGATACACATACACATTCAACCACTGCTCCAGCGCACACAGGATCAAACCTTAAAGCATCAAGCAGACAATTATGTACAAAAGGATGCTAATTCCTCTGGACTACATACAGACCGCATCCCCCATGTGTATGTCTGGCACTGCCCATAAGCTACCAGGCTTCCAAACAGAGGACATTACAGCCGGGCAAAGCAGGGATCTATTTGCTGCCCGGATTTAAAGGGAGGACCTAAACAACTCCAATTTTGGCACGGAATGAAAACAGCAGCCACAGGGATGTGATAAAAGATTAATTGAATAAAAACGGTGTTTCAGTCAATGGAAGAGAGCACAGCAGCATGTGGGAGATGTGGGGATTATAAGGTTAGAGGAATGTTACAGAACAAACCCAGCACACTGACCATCCCCGATAGTTAAGGCCAACTTGGACTCACATTCAAAGGGTTGGCTTCCCTCCTGACAACGATACTAAGCTGGTTGTGGTGCGCTTTTAGCTCTTCTTTTGTTATTCATTTTTCCCCCCACAAGTTCACAACTGACTCACATTCTTCTGAGCTGTAAAGTCATAAGAAGCAGCACTGACGAGCATTTTTCAGAGGAATTGCTAACAAAATTAAATAGTAACGCTGATGTTACATTTTAAAAATGCTTGAAGCTCAAGGCCATTAGGAAGGGAAGGAGATGAAGGTGCTTTCATCTTGACTACAAAAGTCCCTTTGTCGAAAGTATGAGGATAAAATAGTTGAGATTATTGGAAATGGTTGGTTATGGGCCTATGGTTTTAGTTTATGGGGTCGGTTTAAGCCTATAGCTTGAGAGATTTGTGCAATATTGTGATACTGTTTTGTCATGTGTTTTTATCCAGTTTCTTGTATCGCCAAATGAATACATTTCACTGAAAAAGACTTTCCCTAGGGGGGATAATAAAGTGCCTATCCATAACCATAAATGTTGAATGTGTTGTTTTTTTTGTTTTTTTTAAGTAATTAAACATTTAGTTGCTATCCATGTCACAACGAAATTACATTCTTTTGAGTGCTTGAGAGCAGAGACAGTAAACCCAAATGCACAAAACAGCATGCAGAATGGATGCAGTTTATTAGGATCAATGGCTTGGAGAGGCAAACACAGCAGGATTGGGGAAACTCAACAGATGACTTGACTATTACTGGACAAAGGACTACATACAGGGAAGGGGCTGATTGGCTGCAGAAACACTGGGAAGAGGGAAGACTGATGAAGGAGATGCAGTGCAGGTGTGGAGGGAAAGCAGACTGGGGGAGACCTTACCTTACCATCCAATAATTTCTCACAATTCAAGATATTACTGGATGCGGCAAGACTCCGAAAAAGTTTTGCAGTGAGAGTAAGTGAATAATAACTAAGTGTTGGGTAAAACATGCAGGGTCATTGTAGAACTTTTACATCTCGATCTACTGAGGTTGTAGAAACTACAGGGTTGGAAAGTCTTGGGAAAGTAACTGTACAACTCTAAGTATATCTTATTAATCTGCTGGTGAAAGCATTATATGCTGATCATGGCTCTTACTGTAACTCGCATTCTATATCAATCCAAACTTTCTCACCGCTGCTTTAAAGCTACAAGGTTAATTAGGACGCCGGGGTAAATTTAAGGGGAGAGAGACAGAGACATTACTTTTGGAGGGAAATCCAAAAAGGTCAGCCATTTTCTTTTGGTCACTGTGTCCTAATGAAGGCAATCTCCCGCTGGTGCAGCTGGGAGTTTGGGAAATGTGAGGACTATAATTATCTAGCACCCTCGGGTGAACGCAGGAGTTCATTAGGCCGAAATCCAAATATCAAGTTGTAATAGCTGGAATTGAAGGAAACTCCTTCACTCCCTTTAAAGAATTGGGATCTACACTTTTTACATTCAGACTTTTGGCAGAAACATGGTTCTAGTTTTCAGAGTAAGTTTTGTTCAACAGACCATCTATATCACCGTGTAATCAAGCAGTGTTCTTCACCTCTTGGCTTTCCGTAGTGATTGGAAAGTCGCTGGTTTTCTTCATCAGGTCTCAAAGGGTCTTCGTTCTACTGGCCTGGTGTCCAGCTGCTCGCATCCATTCCCCGATGGCTTAGTTTAGCTTATAACATGTCTATTTCAGACGGACTGCATCTCATTAACTCACAGATGCGGCATGTGATTTCCTGCCAACGTGCTCCAACCGCTGTTGCTCCCGTTGTGTTTTTCTTTCTCCTTTTTTTCACAGCTTCAGATCCCTCTCGGGGAGGCAACGCTTTTTCTGAACTGGCGTCTCGCTTCTTCGTCAGAGCAGCTGTCAGCATGCATTGACGGGAGACAATGTAACACCTTTCAATGTCCCGTGCACTCTGCTGACAGGAAAGAATGATGCCTGTAAACTCTGACTGTTTGAGCCACATCTGCTTTGCGGCAACAGTTGATGCGGAGGCACGTTGATTGATACGCATCCACCCAGGCGAAGTTAACTTTGTGAGTCTAGTTTTTCAGAGGAAAGCTATAGGTGTGACGTGGAACTTAGTGCAGCAGTTGAGGCCAACGTGGAGATAACAAGGTACAGTTGCTTTTTTCCCCAAGTTCTTGGCAGGAATTGACTCGTGTGGCGAGATTTTCCACGTGCAAACCCAGGGTAATGTTTTCTCCCCGTGTAGCTAAAAGGGGAGAAAGAGGCTGATCTAATGCTTTCAGTGTCTCTTATCTGAAAATATTCCCTGGCATAAATGTGAGGTACGACATAGATTACAGCTAAATCCTGTAACGTATGTTTCTTTTCCCCTCTGTGGCGCTCCTGACAAACTGCAACCCAAGCAGAAAAAGAAATGAAAATCAGAAAAACGCACTCAAAATTTAGAGCAATTTGAAAAGCCACCCCCCCTCCGGAGATCCTCTCTAGCTCTGAGCCGACATGTTGTAAACTTCCCTGACATGCATCCGACACGCAGCGCGGCGAGCATCAACATTTTCGCACACCTCTGCACCTTTGCACTTAAGAAAACACACAGCTTCAAACCCGATTAGGCTCGTAGCACACACAGAAACACACGGGCACAGTAGCAAAAAAAAAAAAAAACAACCTTTTGATGTGGTGAAACCAAGAGGCAGCTGTTAATTAAAAATTTGAAAGGATAATGTTGGTCTGAATGTATGTCTGTTAGACTCACAAAAGGCGACTAATTAAAAATTTGAAATGGATCCTAGTGCCCCTCTTTTCACGTCGCCTCTTCCTGCAGAGAAATGAAGGGGATCGAAATTAAAGCAATAACGCGAGCGGCGCCGTATTTCAAAGTCAATGAGCTGAAGTGGTGAACGGTATCTCTCTCGCCTGCAGTGCAAGAGTTCAGTGTGAGCTGATCAAGGCAGAGGGGTGCTCACAAGGGGCCCCGCCATGTTGTAAAACAGGTGACTCTTCACATTTTCCCAATAAACCCGCATTATCAGAGGGCCTGTCATACTCTTTTCACTCAACAGACAGTTTGCTGCTCCGTGCCATTTTAGAGCTTCGTTCTTTTGCCAAACAGTTTCACCGCCTCAAGGAGTGCTTTGACACATTCTAAGCTTAGCCTTGACATTTAGATTTTTACTATGGACTGCTTATAAAAGTTTCAAGTCAAGATACGTTTGCTGAAGTGCGCAAATACGCAAGTTCATGACCTCTTTCAGCGTAACTTTGAAATAAAAACCCACCGATCCGTTTGAAGATATCAAAACATGAGACACTGTATGTGCCATTTATACATTATTTCTGTAACATCAGCCAGAATCAGATGTTTTTTGTGTATAGCATTGTGCGTTTGCACCCTCTTTTACTCTGTATTTTCAATTTTTCATCTAGGATGTCTATTGATTCTGGTCCCATGATATCGTTTTATCGATGTGACATGAGTTATTGTCTTTTCTAGAAAAAAAATATTCTGTCATCTCCCCAAAAATTCTTTGAAAAATCTATGAAATACCCCAATATATAAATCCATTAATCAACTCCCAGTAGTATGGACAGCATGCAATGTGGAATGATTATAAGAGTGTGCAGTTGAGAGTTAAGTAGCAGTCGTAGAAATATGACTATTGATCAATACTTCAATAATGTAAGGTGTTAATCAATGTTTTGTTCGTGCCAGCTTTACTACTCATTCACACTCCACTGTTCTGTCACTCACCGCAGCCAAGTCCTAGCCTATGGGCTACATCGGCTGCCTCCTGGCTAGGCTAATTTCAAACCAGAGCCTACACGAGCAGTTCAAATGATAAAATAACCGTTCAGACATAAGACTAGCACTTCACATGTTAGGCTAGCAGTTCAAACATGAGTTGAAATGTCAGAGTGTGTTTCAAATGTTAAACTACCATTTCAAATAATAGGCTTGCATGTCATTTAGCTAGCAGTTCAAATGTTAAGCTAACAATTCAGATGTTAAAGTAGCAATTAATATCTTAAGCTACCTCGGCTGCCTTCTGGCTAGGCTATTTTCAAAAAGGAGCCTACTCTAGCAGTTCAAATGTTAAAATAATTGCTCAGACATTAGCAACTTGCAGCATAAGCAAATTATCTCCTAACATTTGAAGATATTGCTAAATTCCTATTCTTTTTATGCTTGAGCTCCACCAGTTTTAAACTAGCAATATAGGCTACTGACATGGAGCAGACAGAAATCTCCAAAATTGTCACAAAAATAAAATATCAAATATAAATGTCTTCATGTAAGACCAGAGTATCATACTAAGAGGCTGCTCGTGAAAATATATTTCCAGTCTTAAAAAATGTTACATATTGTATAAAATGTGAATTGGTAACAATTCATATGTGTAGCACCCCCGTTTATAATTAATGAATTAAAACCCAATGACTATACATATATATATATATATATATCAATTGTCACAACCTGACAAAAAAACAGCATCCAGTCTTACCATTCCTTCTAGTTCTAGCTGCTCCTTTATGTGGAAATAGATGTTTGGGAGAGTGGAAAGCTGACACTACTCCTCATATTTACAAATCCGATTCATTGAATCAATACTGAACACTGCGGGTGCCGCTAAGAGCCCCATTTACCATAAACATCTCATTTCCTCTGGATCTGAGGGGTTGGAATTGGCATTTCTTGCGCCTGTGCTTGTCGCTAGCTTTCGCAGTTCAAACCCATCCACGGCACCTAATGCCTCTGCTCCTGTCAATGAACCGTTCGGATGTATTTATGCTGCTCCAGCAGGTGTCATTTACTCTGAGCAGATTGTGCTTAGAGGATGAAGATATTGTGAGATTGCACGACTGGATCCCGTCTGCGGATGCAGATGAGGCAGAGAGGGTGGCGATGGGGAAAACGTGACATTTGTCTTGCAGTATGAAAAGAAACAGATTGCGCTTTAGTCGTCTGAGATATTGACACCTTGTGTTTATTATTGATTCAATCAGCTGCCTCGAGATCGACAATGACTGAAATGGAAATGCGTCAACCGGAGCAATAAGTAATGGTTTCATAGTAAGAATTTTAATTACATTTTATGAGGGCAAGAGACAGGAAAAAAGACATACTTGTACAAAAGACCAAAAAGACTCCTGTGTTACTGATATCCTTTGGATCCTTGAAACATGTTCTGAATAGTCAACCTTACAATAAGAAAGTAATCATCAGATACAGAGATATCTAATAAATATGCAGCATACTGTCAAAACCTCTTTGATCACCTAGCAATTCGATTTTTCAAGGATAGATTTATTTTGTAGAAAATCTCCCACATATCCCCCGAATGCACTCCTACGATTCAGTCAGAGCAGGCATATAGTAAATATGAACCCATTATATTTTATATTGAGTGACACGAAAAGAACGTTAAGAAAATACAGGTCGAAATAATTTGATTGGCTGTATGATCTGTCTTTTCCTCGACACCATTATCCGGCATCGCTTCTTGATGACATATGGGAAATTTGTCGTCGGTGAAATGTCAGTGTTTGTACAAACAACAGCGTTATTATAGCGTTTCATGAATACACCAAAGTCCGATTCGAGTGCAGGTGATGCATCAGTCCCTCCCATTATATTTAAGAGAGCAGGGTCATACACAGGTCAATTTCGTCGCCACTGAAGCAAAAAGAAAAACAAGTAACAGTCACAGTTTGGTTTGGTTTGGTTTAGGCAACAAAATGACTTGGTTAGGTTTGGGAAAAGATGATGTTACATATATGATATAGGTTAAAGGGGAGTTATGTGTTTTTTTTGGAGAAGAAACGTATTTGATAAATCGTAAGGTCTCCAGTTTGAAGCTAGGAAGGTGGCAGGAAGTTCTTCCCCAAAACTACATAGTGCACCTTTCAACATTTTGTTAAGTTAACTTTGACTTTTGGTTTTAGTGTCCTGTGTGTCTGCTTGACCCCTCCATTAACCCTATATGGTCCTCCCCCCTACCTGGACATTCATGGTCCTCATACTACATTACATGACAATTGCATGCATGATATTTGGACTGGTGCTTTAGGTGGAAAAAAAATCGATGCTGCTAATCCAGAGCATTATAGCCATTTTATGGCTTTGCTTGATAATTGGGAGGTGCTCCGTCTGAACGGCCCAGAGAAAGACACAGTGATGTGTGTCCCTAGGTTGACATTGCACTGCTTGCCGGTGAGGTACTGGCCCTTTTCGAGCACTGATTTGAAAGCATTGCATCTATTTTCCAAAGAAATAAATGGGATGGACTTGTGTATCACCTGCAGGCAAAATCTCAATTTTGCCGTATATACTGCATGCAATCTGAAAGTCTAGTTGTGTCATTTGAAGCGACTGAACTGCAACAGCAGTTTTGAAATGTGTCAGCATTTATGGAAGTTTTGGCGGCTACGCTTCATAAAGATCTGCAGTAAATTACTTATCGCTTGATCTGACGTCAACTATATTTTATAAATCTGTTTATAGTACAATTCTACATGAATTTGGATTCCTCTGCTTTATGTTTTCCTATCCAGCAACCTAACCTGAAGAGTGCCAAGTCCATTTCATAGGTTTCCACCTCTAAAAACACTCTGCAATCATCAATGCTAGTCTTTATCAAGTAATTCAGCGCACAGGCTTTTGTTTCTTCTCTTTTCCATGTCATGTCCACATTCATCCTACCTGCATTTGTGTTATGAAAGCTGACCGGTGCGCACACTTAAGAGGTCTAATGTCCCTTTTTGATACGGCTGCATTGAAAAAAAAAGGGTTTGTCGATTTAAATGGTTTGCTTTTTTAGATACAAAGCCTTTAACCCATTTCTGTGCAATGATAATGCATTTAGAAAGCAGGTAATGTGCCACTTAGTGTGTTTACCGCTGGCAGAATCACCTCAAAGATAACCTGTGTTTATTACCGTGGCGCCGTGTCACGGAGCTCTGTTCAAGCCTAAATTAACATCCAGATAGATGTGGGATTAAATGTTCTGTTGCTGCGAGCTTCCCTCGCAGTCTACATTCGCAGACAGCCCACTCGAAGACAGACTAAAGATCCTTGGGAACCAAGTTCTGTAGCTCCAGGTCACACTCCCAGTAATTAATGGGGACCAATAACTCAATACTGCAAGGTGGAGGTGGGGTGGTATAGAAACTTCAGATTAGAGACCGATTGATTTCTTTCGAGGCTACTGAGGTCCATCCACATGAGCCGTGGGGCCGGTCGGTTGCCACGGCTACAGTGCTGCTTGCAAAAAAAGATGCCTTTAATTGCTTGATTAGTCTTTGAAAGGGCAGTGATATCAGCATGATGTAGCGTTATGAACACATGACTTTGCTGCCAAGAAACACCAGTGATATTCAAAGCGGGGCTATATCAGCGCTAATCTTTCTGACTCGAGGGGCCGTTGGCAGGCCACCAATTTACTTGCCATGTATGTTTGTCAGGTTTGTCACTTCATGCATGTGCCAATGTTCAGTGAACCGATTTTCTGCAAGAATGTGGAATTATGTGTGTGTGTGTGTGTGTGTGTGTGGTAAAAGTAGGACTTAGTGGCCGCTGCATTGTTCATTATGGAATGGATCATTCTTGCTGCCTTCATGAATAGCTGGCTGGCCATCTCTGTTCTCCAGTTACAGAAAAGTTCAATATGAAATCCCACACATTAATGAAGAGATGTATTCAATGCTATTTGTAAAACATGCTTTTATTTACCGTCGATCTTACTCCTAAGACGGTCGGTCGTTTTTTCTTGCCATTGACCTCGATCATCTTTGTCTCTTTCCTCCGCTTGGTCTAAGAAACGCGGGGCTTTTGAATTGAATGCAAATGTGGACAGAAAACCGGTATTTTCCATTGGTGCTATCAAAATGAAAATGTTTTACATAGAAACACTCCCATTTTGCAGCGCTGGAATGTGCAGTCCTTACTACTCTATATACCGTGCTTTCACCACATTGTTAACAGAACCAGATTGTGTGTTTTGAATGAAACTTTCTGTCTGAAATGATGAAATGTCACTTGTCACTGAAGTTGATAAGTGTAAAAAGGAAAATACACACTTGAAGGACAAGTACACTCGAAACCGTGCAAGGGTAAATGCGCTAACTTACATTCAGCCACCGCTAACAAAACGTTTCATCTATCAGAGCAAATGACCCAACTCTATCCTTGAGTGTTGACCTAGTACAAAGAGGAAACTATAAAAATGTTGAAAAATGTGCGTAACATAGCTCTACTTCATACTTTCAGGTGAGGTCTCGATGTAAGAAAATGTACAATAATGTGTTTTTTTTTCCCCAAAAAAATTCCCGGTCTCTTACAAATTAGATCGGGACTCTGAGTTATGTTGGCTAGTTAAGTTTTTAACCAGCTCAGTGAGAGATTTTAGTCTTAGCTAAAACATGAAAATCGTGAAAGGCTCCCTCTTGAGCTAATTTTTTATCTTAAATTGCAGAATGTTTCTGCAAAATAAGTCTTTCTGAATCGTTCAAATCTTTTTAAAACCAGGACTGAGAATACTGGTTTAAAGCTACAATACAATTCTATTTCAAGATCTGATATTTAGCTGGAAAACAAACAAAAGGCCTTGCCAACACTTTTGACGTTTTGTTGGTGGGTTTAAAGGACACCTATGATGTTTTTCTTTCCTTTAGTGTTTTATATACAAATTTTCTTGTTCATGTAAAAGATCTTTAAGGTAAAAAAATGTCCACACCAACAGAAGCTGGCTCCACAGAAAACACCGCTCCCGAAACGCCTCGTTCGTAGTCCCCGCCTTTAATTCTGCGACGTTGTGACATCACACCACGCCACACGTTTGCATGACTTATGCCTAGTGGGCTATTTTGGCACGCGAGGATTGATTTAGCACAGTTTTTCGGTTTGTTGTTGTTAGGGTCAGGCGTGTGTGAGCTGACCAATCAGAGGGGACTGAGTGATGGGAGGGTGGGGCTTAAAGAGACAGGAGCTAAAATGGAGCGTTAAAGACAGTGGGGGGAATACAGCGCTGCAGCACTGGACTGAATAGGAGAAACCAATGTGAATGTTGAGCATTAAAGCATACAAATCTATTGTAGTAGCAACACAAAATATAATTATGAAAATGTAATATCAACAATTTGCATCTTGGCAGGTAAACGAATCACTAACATATCCTTACTTTGACAACAAACATAATCTTCACTTTAAGTTTCTCTTTTTCTAATTAGTTTTGAATAATGTTATTTCTAGGAGACAGGGCTTTTTTTTTCATCTCCCACAGATGTAAACACCAGTAAAATAAACAGTGTCTTGAGCAAAGGCAGGGCTGGAATGTAGTGGCAGGTCCTACTTGTACCACAGCAGCACACAAGGATCCTCTCGGAAAAAAAAAAAAAAAAAAAAAACCCTTCCATCCCGACGGCTTTCAGTAAATGACCTTCTACTGCAGCGCCTGTGCATCTCAGAACAATGACAAAAAGTCGGGTTGAGGAGGGGGGCTGGGGTGGGTTCCATTCAGCTGAATGACTGCATCCTCACTGAGCTTTTGGCTGCGGAGACACGGTGAAACGTGAAGTGGCCGCGGCCCCTACTGTAAATCATAATGCCTCCCGGTGCTCTCTGCCTCCCCTTCCATTGTGTCGGCCCTGCTCGCTCTGCTACCCATGTGTCAGAACGGCTCACGTCCCCGGACACGCAACATCTCTCCCCTGGCTGCTGCCTCTTCCTGTGAGCTTCACGCAGCTGTCCGTTTCGCTTCCTCTAACGCCTCACGTCGCCTACCCCCCCCTCACTTTGTCTTTAGCCATCAACCTCTCTCCCCTCCCTCTCTCTGTTCTCCCCCCCTCTCCACCTCCTCCTCGTGATTTTCTGCCTGCTGCATATGCAGGGCGAGAGTGACACGCCACTGTAATAATGTGAGTCTCATCTGTCCAAAGAGCAGCGAGAGAGTGCCAGGAGAAAAGGAGGATTCTGGGACGTGTCCGGGGCCGATGATGTAATGCATTTCTAGTTTTAGATACACTTTCTTGCTCAAAAAAAAAAAAAGAAAAAGAAAAAAGACAATAAAGTGAGAAAATGAAAAGCAGTGCAACTTCATTGCTCTGTTTTGTACTGTGATTTACAGAAGAAGAAAAAAAAAAAATCACGGGACACAAAATCAAAAACACAGCTGCCAAAACCGTCTTTTGCTGGTGCGATCCATCACCAAGGACGTCGCAATCGCCCACTTTTTTCTTCCACAGTTCCAAACTTTCTCCCTGCCCCTGCATCTCTTTCTTTCTTTCTCTCTCTCTCTCTCTCTCTCTCTCTCTCTCCCTGGAGATGACAACACGTTCCACACTGTCCTCTTTTGGATGATCAGGAAACTGCACCCTCTGTGCCGAGAAAGAGGAGGAGGAGGAGAGGGAGGAGAGAAAAAAAAAAAGAGTGACGGACAGAACGACGGGGGAAGACAGACGGCAAAACGCTCTCTACAGATTCCTGAGGGTGCGTGGCGCGGGGGTGAACGGTGCCGCCACATCAGCGCATTTATTTGACTTTGACTATCGGCGTCAGATCAATTTTTCAGAACGCACTTCCTCTCCCCTCTCTGTCTCTCTCTTGCAGGATATAAAAAGAATTGTTTGTGTACAGTCAGCACTAAACAGATGGGTTTTTGTAGCCTTGATTTCAACACTGTGACTGTCTCTGCTTCTGTAACTGTAACAGACTGCACCACAATATTGATGCTCTGAATAGACCTGGCTGTCTTCTCCTCATCCTGTGTGTGTGTGTGTGTGTTGAGAGATCGACAAATGAACGAAAAGGGGGTTTGTAA